>APFE030417900.1:0-12014 GCA_000404065.3 Pinus taeda
AACTCCAACAATGGATGATACTTTGAGTGATGTGATTGACATAATTTGGAGACTCAACCTTGATTCAGTCCCAACTCAATCAACAGAGAAGTCTGGACCATCTAAGAAAGGTCCCCCAAAGTGGATGACAAAGACACTTGAAAGTGTTCATCCTGATGAGGTTGGAAAGACAAGAAGTAGAAATTCAAATTGGCAAAATGGAGGTAATGTAGATGACTCTGATTCACCTATTGATATGGATGTTCCTTATAATTGTGAATTCAATTTGCCTACAGATTTTGAACCAACTTCCTTCAAATAATTTGCTTCTCATGATGAATGGAGAGAAGCAATGCAAAAGGAGTATGATACCCTGATAAAGAATGGCACTTGGAAGCTGCGTGATCTTCCATTGGGAAATAAACCAATTGGTTGCAAGTGGGTCTACAAGAACAAGTATAAAGTTGATGGCTCACTTGACATGCACAAAGCTAGGCTTGTGTCAAAAGGTTTTGCACAGAAGGAAGGGGCCTATAATGAGGAAAATTTTTCCCCCATAGCAAAATGGGCTACCATCCGAACACTGTTTTCCCTAGCAGCACAGAACGGTCGGAAAGTTCATCAAATGGATGTAAAAGTTGCTTTCTTGAATGGAGATCTAAAATAAAATGTTTTTATGTCCCAGCCTAAAGGATTTTCTGTGAAGGGACATGAACATAAATTATGCAAAGTTGTGAAATCGTTGTATGGCCTCAAACAAGCACCGCGACCCTAGTATGAAAAACTGACTAAGCATCTTTTGAAACTCAATTTCAAGCATTGTGATATTGATGATGCAACTTTGCTTGTCAAGAAAGTTGGAAAAATAATTTTATATCTTGTGGTATATGTAGATGATCTTTTGATTATAGTGAAAAATGAAAGCTACATTGCATCCATAAAGAAGGAATTAAAAAAGTGTTTTGAAATGACTAACTTGGGTTGTGTCCATTACTATCTTGGTATTGAAGTAACTCAACATCCAAAGTCCATACTCCTTTCTCAAAATAAGTACATTGGAGATTTGTTGAATAGGTTTGGCATGATTGAATGCAACCTGTGGCTACTACAATGGAACAAAACTTAAAGCTCGCATCCATTGAAGGAAAAGAATTTGAGGATGCAACAAAGTATATACAGCTTGTAGGAACTCTCAACTACCTAACCAATACCGGACTAGACATTTCTTTTGTTGTTAGAATCCTCTCTAGATTTATGCAAAATATTTGTGAGGGACATTGGTCTATTGCAAAAAGTGTTCTAAAGTACTTGAATGGAACTCAAGACTTTGGAATCAAGTATACACAGGTGGGCAACTTCAACTTGATAGGATACTTTGATTTGGACTTTGATGGAGACAAAGAAACTGGGGTATCTACTTTAGGTTATGCTATGAGTCTTGGATCAGGATTTGTCTCCTGGAGATCACGCAAACAATCAGTTCCAACAGATTCCATAACAAAGGCAAAATATGTGGCAGTAGGTGAGGCAAAAAAAGAAATTGTGTCTTAGGAAAATTCTTGAATACTTGCAAGTAAAACAAGTACAATCAACTCCACTCATGATTGACAATACCTCTACAATAATGTTGGCCAAGAACCCCAACTTCCATGATTGAACAAAGCACATCAATACTAAATATCATCTAATTTGACATCATGTTTAGGCCAAAACAATCCATCTCCACCATTGTTCCACTAATGAGTAAATTGCAGACATCTTCACCAAAGAACTTGGAAGAGAAAAGCTCGAAAGACTCAGAATGATGCTTGAACTCACCAACATCCCTTTAGATTAAGGTGGGGAATGTTGAAACCTAATTAGAGGGATTGGGTGTACAACTATAATTAATGTAAATAAATAGTAGAGAATATAGAGATTCATCGGCAGATGAACTGAATAGTCACTCCCTCTAGTATATAATAACAAACAACCCGAATGAATAATATGTGCTCTGATTTGAGGAGCTACCTCTTGGTCTGATAGTAATATTGGATTAAGAACTATAAAGGTCCTTCAATGGCGGGGAATCTCAACATAGTGAAGGAAAGAGAGGGACACCTGAATTTCCAAACTGATGAAAGGTATCTCTTCATCCATTCACATAACAATATGAAAGGAAACAAGTCTAACCAAACCTGGAGAACTTTCATCACTATCTCCTGCAAGGACACCACAATATAAATTTCAGAAAAATGACAAAAATGTCCACACAGTCATTACACTAATTATGATATCTTTTTTATGAGTAAAAATTACCAATCACCTTGCTAATTGATGACCAATAAGGGGCTTGATATTAATACATGATCTATTTTCATCATTACTATCATCAACATGTTCTATTATTTAGAATGAGATTTTGTGAATTTGCATGCGTGCTTTTCCACATTTAATTTTTTATATCCCACACAATTGGAATCTTGTTCCATTTGGCCTATTCTACTTCCATAGACTACATTTTTTAAAGAGGGTACAAAACACTAATGATATGTTCTTTTTCCATAAGTTCTTCTCATTTTTTGGATGAATTTTGTGGAAATTTTATTCATGCCAATTATGTGGTAGGAAATAATGTTCCATTATTCTTTTTTATCATCTCTTGTTTATGAGTTAGCATGCTTCTATTATACTAGTTCATTATGATGATGTCATGTAAAGATCAGGTTGAGTGGCTTTTACATTTGATTTCCACTGTAGTCAACTATTGAATATATAAGTTTTTTGTTAGGTTGAATGATGGGACAACATACTTTCATTTCCACTAGTGCTCTCTTTTTCATATACAATCACATGTGTTAAAATACAAACTCATTCTTCCTTTTACCTTGATAATCAAATGATGACAACTTTGTATCTTGTATTAACAATGATAACTATGTATTGAAGCTATACCTTGAGCCCTTAAATTCATCCTTTCCTTACCCAACATGGCCATCTCCTATTGGTATCAAAGTTCAATTTTTGAACCAACATTTGTCTTCAATACTATTTCATGATAAAGAAAGAACACAACCATTGTTGGATTTCCTTCGAGCACATAAATACCAAAGTCATGTCATTTTTTTTTCTCTGGGTAATGTATTTCATCATTTTGTTTGATAGTTAATTCATTATTATTCTATGCCAATAAATCTCTATCAAATGGCAGAGAAGGATGACCTCACTATTTTAGAGATATATAATATGAATTAATTAAAAATTCACACGATTATTTCAATTTTCTTCTCTCTATTTCACTTCTTTAGAGAAAAATATATATTCAAATACCAACTCAACTCAAATCAAACTAAAATATAAAATCCTAGTGATGAAGATGTTTCTCTCTCCATACCTTATAATGGCATTATTTTTTTGAATTATACTTGAAGTTCAATGATAATAACTTGGATTTATATATTTATTTTAGCACCAAATTGAAATCATGGTAAAAATACGAATATCCCATTAAATATGATTCAAAAAATATCAGCTTTACTAATAGCATGTGGCCAAGTAATTTCTTAGGTGTGAAGTTTTATTAGAGGCATTGTTTGTTTATTTGTTTTGGTTAGAAAATGGTTTTCTCTTACTTTTATGTGACTTTCAATTTATCATATCTAACATGTTGAGAAATGGGAAAGAATAATGTGTGACATTTATCTTGTAGAAATCGATGTTGAATGAAAGGATAACGAGTTTAACCAAGCTACAATCCGCTTTGGTAATGGTAAATGGACATCTTAAAACTTTACCTAAGATTACACCATATAAATAGTTTGAGGATAAGTAATGTATGGCTTTTTTATTTGTAGATATGTTCTTTTTTTAATCCAAGAGATCATTGAGATCATTTTTTCTGATTTTCTACTTTATTTAGCCATTCTCATGACGGGAACGCTTTAAATACAAATTACTTTTCTACATATAAAAGATAAAAACAAATGTCAATTCCTTCATTTGATTGTTACTTGACTTTGGTGTGGGTAGGTTACATGAAATGTGAGTGGAGAAAGGATGGGGAGACAATATAGAGATCATGGCTTGGATATGATTCATTTGTTGTTGGAGATCCTTTAGGCACTTCAGCCATCAACTTTCGAAATGTTTCTAGTAATTATTCCTATGGTTATCAATGTTGTGATTCTTTCACCTCGTGGTTATTTTGGGCAAGCAAATGTTTAGGAATGCATGATAATATATCGATGGGTAGGTAAATATTTTTTTATTATAAAATTTACAATGTCCATTCCATGATATCCTCTCTTCATTGTTTAATTGTATTTTGAACGTTTATTTCATTTTTTATATATATTTTAAATATGAAATTGAAAGTACTTGGCATTATGTCGGTTTAAGTAACAACTAAAGGTTGAAGATGAAATTAATATTACATGAAATTGATTGAAATCCTTTTAATTGTTTTGTATTGAAAAAATTTCATGATTATTAGAAAAGTTTGCTTTCATGTTGTTATTTGAGAACATGTTGTTTATATACTTGACCAAGTTCATGCATTAGACAACAAATTGTTGTTGTGAATACAATGATAAGGATTAGACATCACACCTCAGATTATTGGTTTTAACAAGTTATTTACAGCTTGAGATTTTTAGCATGTAACTTAGTTGGCATGATTGTGCCTAAGCTTTCCCTGAAGGTTGAATACTAAGTAACTAAGGTTTTCTTTTCTATGATGACTTTAATTTGTTTAAATACGTCATTTTCCCACATAGTGGCCACTATTGCTCAACTGAAGAAAACTTGTTTGAGTTTCTTTCTCTTATGGGGAAGAATGGCTTTAACATTGTTGATGTTCAAGTATCTGTAATATAAATCCTTTATACTCTACTTTCATTTATATTCTAGTGTTCATATTCTTTCATGTCTTACACTTTGCGTGCTAGATTCTTTTGTTCTCAGAAAAGGAACTAAGTATTGATGGTAAGTAGCAAGATTTGAGGAAAGAGGAGAACACTAACACTGGAGTGATAAATGCAAAAGGAGAGAGAAGATAACTAGTCTAGTGGTACCCTTAAAGCCAATATCTCGCATAAGGCACACACATAGAGACTGATGTGTTGGTGAATTCACCTACAATAACTTGACAACACAATGATAATGTTTTATAGTGATGAAGCAATGTTTGATGTGTAAATTGTAGTCCAGCCACTATTAAGTTAGAAACTCATATTGTAATACTAAAGATTTCGTATAATATAATTTATGTGGTTGAAATTATTTATAGTTGCACATGATATTGTTTGGTATTTTAGCTAACATATGTAATTTCGAATTTCCATATTAGATGAGCCAATTCATATTGTATGATGTTTTTTTTTTTTAGTCCCAAAATCATACTAATTAATCTATGTTGATTAATGATGAACACATAAAATCAATCTAAAACTACTAATTAGTAGTTTATATTGATTAATGATGAACACAAATAAAATGAATATATGACTAAATTAGTAGTTTATAATGATCATTAATGAATAAAATGAAATGAATATAAACTATTAAATTAGTTGTTTGTATAATGAATATGAAACTACCAAAAAAATATAAATGATTACTGCAATTGATTAATTTTTCATTACAGATGACAACTAAATTTTGCATATATATGACTATTAGTAGCTAATCTATAGTATCTTATAACACGACAAAAATTCAGTCATATTTCTTTAGTCATTAATTGGTTTCAAATGATGACTAAAATTTTCATATATATGACTATTAGTAGCTAATTTATAGTATCTTATAACATGACCAACATTTTGGTCATATTTCTTTGGTGATTAATTAGTTTTCTCAGATGATCATATAGTAATATATTTTGTTGTATATTTGGTCATTAATTGTGGCAATTAATGACTAAATCAATAACTAAATTAATGACCAAATTTATGGCTAAATATACTGCTAGATGATAAAATTGAGACAATTAATTAATGACTACGCTAAAAATCACTAAAAGTTGGTCACGTTATAAGACACTGTAAATTAGCTACTACTAGTCACCGATTGAAAAATAGTAATTTATATGCAAATTTTAGTCATTGTTTTAGTAACTAATTAACCATTTTGTATTAGTGTAATGAGTGGGTATAGAAACTCAAGTGACAATCAACTCAACATCTTCCTAGATTATAATTGAAATGTAGAACGGGAGAGATGACCTACCTCGCTCTCATGCTACTCTGATTTCCTTTGTTCAGATCTTCAAACCACTTATGTCACAAACTTGTTCCTGATTCTTTTAATATTTATATACCTGCATAAGTGATAAAGAGGCAACAAAGAATGCAAAAACCAATGGTGAATACAATAATAACCTACTTAGTTGATCAAGGAATGCTAAGGTGATACATACATGAACATATATATTTTGGGAAGACGAACCAACACATGTATATTATTTAAAGAATAAAGGGAAGCTTACAACCATAGCCTTGATATTGAAAGGCTATCCTTGAGTGGTAATCCAAGTGCAAACCAAGAAACTCTTCAAACACTCCTTCTTCAAATCTAATGAATAGCCTCTAAGCACAAGCTTAGCATAAGGGTGCAAATGGACATAGACCAACCATTTGGGAATGGGAGAAGAGGAATTTATAGGCTCCGAGAGGGATTAGGACTTCTCTAAAGATAGCATTAGGCCCACATCTCAAGGATGTATCTCGTAGGGATAAGACAAACATGTCAAGTTAGGAGGATTCAACCTCATTTATGTGAAACCACCTCTAGCTCATTGCTCTGGAAGCTTCTAGATCACGAATATTCTCATCTCCTTTGGGAAAATTACCTTTTTTAGACCATCGGGGGTATATGAGAAAGCATAGTGATGCCATCATTGGTCTAGCATAGTGCAACATGTGACCATCATGGTTTTTAGCCTAATAAGAGTGATGATGCTCAAATTAGGGTTTTAAGAGCTATTTCTTAAGTGAAAGCTCAAGATATTTTCCAAGAAAAGTTAAAAGAGGGATTTGGGCTATATACATGAATGAGTATATTGTATAATGGTCATGTTTCGGGAACTTTGTGGTATGTGACAGGGAAGTTCAGGAGGTGTGATAAAATATTGTGTAACAGTATTCCATGTAGGTGAAAGATGTCTCTCATGAAAATATTAGCTATCTCAAAATTCCCAAATGTAGACTACATCAATATAAAGTGGGATGCTTTAGTAAACACATCTACAACCACCATGATAGAATCATGTTGTGTTTTTTCCTTGGTAATCTCGTGATAAACACCATTGAAATTTAATCCAACTTTCATTCGATTATGGATAGACATTTAAACAATTCCACTACATGTTGATTCTCTGCCTTTACTTGTTTATGTTTTATGTAGTTTGATAGATATTCAGCCACATCCCTCTTCATACCTAGCCAAAACTATTTTTTCCTTAATGAAGTAATCATTTTTTGCTAACCAAGATGGCTCGCGGAATATCTTCTGTGATACTCATCTAGTATTGTTTGCTTCAATGTGCTCAAGTTAGGAATATACAATTGATTTCAGTGAGTAGATTTTCTCACTTTCTAGCATACTAGGTATTTCATGTTTACTGTACTTTTTGCTGAATTTCAAAATACTTAGCATCTTGTAGTACTCACTTCTTCACCTACTCTAAAAATTTTGTAACTACACTACTAACATATATCCCTATCATAGCATGAGCATGTCTAATTATAGCATCTTCTAGTTTGTTTTCCTTCCCTTTTATGTGCCTTATTTCAAAGTCCAAATTGTTGAGGGATGGAAACCATATTGCTTACCTAAAATTTAAGTATGGCTGGCAGAAAAAACATTTTAGACTCATCTGATAATTTACCAGTGAAAATTTATTTCCACGTAGATGGTGTCTCCATATTTAAAGTGTGTGTATCACTCATGTCAATTCGAAATCATACACTATATAGTTTTGCTAATGTACTTTCAACTTCCTCAATCTGTAAGCTATTACAACATTATCTTGCATCAATACTCCTCTAAGGCCTTCCAAAAAAGAACCTACAAACAATGAATTCTTTATTGGGATATGCAATTTTTAGTATAGGGCATGTGCTTAACAATTGCTTCATCTTATCAAAGTTTTCTTGGCATTTGGCTATCCATAAAAATTCACACCCATTCTCTACAAGGAGGTGATAGGATAAGCTATTCTTGAGAAGGCTACTATGAACCTTCTATAATATTGTGCAATTACCATGAATGAGTAAACATCGTATACGTCCTTTCGTACATGGGCCAATTGATGATTACCTAATTCTTTTTGTGGTCCACTACTAATCCTTCCTTGGAAATAACATGTCCCAAGTACTGTATTATGTCCTTATAAAAGTCACATTTTCTGACTTTTTCATAAAATTGATGCTCCCTTAGTGTTTGTAATACTCACCTCAAATTCTCTTTGTGCTCCTCCTCATTCTTTGAATACAATACAATATCATATGTGAACACTAGTACAAACTTATCAAGGTAAGGGTGAAGTATATTACTCATCAAATACATGAAAGTTGTGGGTGAATTCGTGAGACCAAAAGGTAACACAACAAACTCATAATGGTTGTATCTAGTTATAAATGTTTTTTTCTCGATATCTCCACTCTTTATGTGCAACTGATGGTAGCCCGTTCTTAAATCAAATTTTGAGAAAATTGTTTCCTTTCTCGCGTGATCAAATAGATCATTGATTCGAGGAAATGGCTATTTGTTTCTTATTATTAACTTATTCAACTCATGATAATCAATGTGCATTCTAAATGTCTAGTCTTTTTCTTTGAGAAAAATTATAGGTGCGTCCCATTGTGAGACACTCGATTTTATATAACCCTTGTCGAGGAGCTCCTATAATTGCATTTTCAATTCTAGTAGTTCTGGTATGCTCATTCGATACAAGGATTTAGACACACAAATTGAACTTAGTACTAAATCAATTGTAAAATGTATATCCTTATGTGGGGTTAACCCCTAAATTTATTGTTGAAATACATCTTGAAATTCCTTAATCACCACTAGAGTATTTAAATTTCCTTCTTCTATTATCTAATCACTAGTTTTGATCTCTACCATATACAACTCGCATCCTTTTCTTGCACTTCTTTTCTGCATTAATACTGCAATTTTTCAAACTAATACTCATTTTGGATTTCATCTAATTAGCCATGTGTGTGTGTTTTGATTAAGACAACTAACTATTTTCTCTAGACAATTTATAACTTCTACTTGTTTTCTCCAGCTAATCATGCCTATGAGTAGATAATGAGACCCTAGCAAAAGAATATTTAAATCTGTTTTGCTAGGATAACCATTTAAATTAAGGAGACATTGTTTTATTTGACACGTTACTTTTCTTTTGGTAATAGTTTCTAACTGTACCAACCACGCATTTTTGAATTTTTCAGATTTCAAAATACACTATTCCACAATTTAGGGGCTGATGTAGCTTAAACTAGACCCTAGATCAATTAAAACAGACAAAATTTGGTTTAATATGGTACCTTCAATTTCAATCACAATAGATTCATGCTTAGCGTATATGTCCTCCAATGTTGCGCTAATTTCAGGGATAATCTGGGCAAAATAATTCATGGTTGTTGCCTCTTGAACTACCTGAACATTCTAGAGAGATCTAGGATTATGCAGACAATATCTTAGAAACTGTGGCTTGCCGCAGCCCCAACATTTCAATGGTTTCCTTTCCTTTATGCTATTATTTTTCTTGTTCTTCAATTCTGTGGTTTTCGAGCCAGTATAAGACTTTGTAGGCAGAATTGTATTTCCTTTGCTAAACTTATTCCTTTAATGATCCTTAGCAAAATTCTTGAGGTACCAAGGTTTCGGTCTTTCTATGGTCCCTCCCGCCTTGGTGATCTCTTTGTTTTTCCATGATTTTACACCACTTCTATACTTGAATTGGTGATAACAGAATCTAGCCTTCCTCACCACTTCATCCATATATTTTGGATTTTTGAACTCAATTTTCTTCTTATACGAGAATATAAATTCTTTTAGGAACTATTGTACTTTGGCCTTCTCCTCTTTAAGGTAGGGAAAAGAATGTAGGAAGTTTATAAAATTAGCCAAAAACTCATCCATGGTTAGATGTCTGAGCCTTAATTCATGAAATTCCTAGAACGAGTCATCATAATAACACTCACTTAGATACTGTGACTTGAACTCCTTCTGGAATTCCTCCCGAGAAACTATCTTTTCTTCCCGCAATTTCACATTTGTTACCTCTTCCCGTCAAAGGCTAACATTACCTTGCAATCGATAAATAGCTAAGTCTACCTTTAGTATACTGTCGTACTCATACACCTAGAAATATTTAATGAACTTTTCCTCTTGCTCACTAGCTTTTAATAACCATTCATTAATACTCCAAAGTTGTGGTAATTCTTGTTGTCGAATTCTTACTATATCCACGAACTGAGAGGGTAGTGAGGTTCTATATTCACACAGATCCACAGAAAAATCCTCCCCACTAGTGATAGCTAGAGGAGATTTCCCCATCATTCTACAATAGTTTGCTTCAATTCAGCACCCTATGAAACAAAACAACTACTATGACTATGTCACATTTACTTCTACTACTTCTTACTCTATAACTATGTCGGTGCCTTTTTCTTAAACTTGGTTTGGCAACTCGTGCTCTAGTACCATTTCTCAGATACCCATCTTACAAGAAACTTACATTATTCTCAATGTCAAAATTGTAATACTAGATATGGTGCATTCCTTAAACTGTAATGCTACATATAGCGCATTTCTTAATTTATTTTTTTCCATAATGAATATATTTTTAACTTAATATGAAAAAATTACTCCCTGTGTCAAGCACCCAACTAAAGTTTGTGAGGAAAGACCCACTTGATTTATGGTGTAGACCGATGTTCCTAAGTTTGGTTATAAATATCTTGGTACACATGTGTTTCCTCCAAATCTATGAATATCACTTCTTTCAAAATTATTATAACATGAAGTTTGTCTCCCATCATTGATTAATACTATAATCTAGGGACCATGTATAGCCCTCGTTGTGTTTGAGACTCTTATTGATTGCTACAATTGTTCCACACACTCGACCTAACCTCCAATTCACTCGTTACATGTTTCATGGCCCATGTGAACTGGGTACTATGTCACATGGCCCTCGCCATGGCCAAGACATTGGAATTAAATGACCTAACTCTTTCCTCACTCATCAAGGGTGTAAAAATTCACTATCAAAACCTCGTCTTTTTCCTTATTTATCGTCCTTTCACTTGGTTCTTTTTATTTTCCACTAAAGTAGAAGGCTCTATAACGAAGAAATGTGGCCTCATATGCCACTTCAACTACGTGCATTTTGTGTCATTATCTACTAATGTAGGGTATCAAACTCTATCTAAGACCCTACCAACTAGCTTGGGTTTGTCTTGAGATAAGGTGGATCGACATGTCACTCCCTTTCTGCATTCGCACTTATCACGAGTGATGAAATTTTAGTGGGGAATAACGAATGTCATACATGCTCATTTGATTCGCACCAAGTAATTTTATCACTTGCCCCTCTATATATTCCATTCTCAAGAATTATAAAAAGAAACCCTTGATCTTAAGAGTTGTTCTAGATACCTTCTTACACAAGAATGAAGGCAAGGATTTTCCACAGGGTTAGGATTGGTGTTCTAATTGACTAGAAGGTAATCACTTTCGATGCTCTCATAAGGTAGCTCATAAGCCACTAGCATAACTCTACTCGGGATTTCAAAAGGCCCAGAAAATCATTGTGCCAACTTTGCACAAGTTCCTCTGCTTAGAGTACTCTTCATGGGATTTAATCGTAATATACATGGTCTTAGATGTGGAATTCTCTATGCAGCCTCTTTTTGTATACATAACATTTTTGTTGATCTTGTGCTTTTTTTATATTCTCCTTGATTTTCCGCACTATTGTTATACAGGAATAGTGTCCACATGGATGCTGCTATTCCCACTAAGATGGGTGGCTATCT
>APFE030417903.1:0-30642 GCA_000404065.3 Pinus taeda
AGTCTGCTGAAACCAGTCTTAGATCTAGAAGAATTTTGAAACGTGAAATGATGGGCATGCATGTGGACTCAAATGGGGCACTAGTTGATGAAAGAGAAGAATATGGAACATCTTCATCAGCATCTAGTGACTCATCTGAAGATGTGAATTCTGATGGCATGCAAGAAAATATGAGTGATTTTGAATAATTGTTTAAGATAGTTTATCTAACTGATGTATGCATCGTCTCTTGAAATAAAATTTTTGATTTCCATATGGTGTTAAATGAGAAGTTATGAGTCACTTTTATGTTGTTAGATCATTTTACTAGCATTTTTTTAAAATTTTGAAGATTGACCCTAAAAAAAAATCTTCGCTCTAGTATAATCACTTTTTCGTTTTCAAGCTATATTTTGCACGAAAATTTTGTTTTCACTGCCATTTTTAAAACATCTTCAAAATTGTCCCTAAAAAAAAACCACCGTTCCAGTATACACACTTTTCGTTTTTAGCACTGTTTTTGATGTTTTTTTGGCGTTTTTTGGCCAGAGTTCCCTTTTTGAGTTTATAGTTCCCGTTTCAAAGTTTACATTGTTTTTACACAATGACAAATACGTTTAGGTGAGATCAAGCACTATGGGAAACATTTCATGGTTATAGAATTTATATGTAAATTATATTTCACTCAAAGCTAAAATTAACAAGGTCGCATAACTAGCTTTCCCTGCCACTTTGTTTAATTTAGCTACTAATTTACTTTGTATTGCTATGATGTAATTAGTTTGGTTAAATGTAATTTGTCCAAATATTGGTCAAAGTACTGTCATATTGTTTCTTTTCCAAGGTGCAATATAACAAATTCACTTTTTCATTTAATGTGCCATCTACCGAACCAATTGGTTCACAACTTTTTGTATGGTTGTGTTCATGAATTTTTGCAAAAGATAGTTCATAATTGAATTATCTCTTACTAGGCAAAGATAACAAGAATTCTATTTGTGGATGGTTCTTTTTATAAACTTTAATATAATTAATTGTAATTTAACATGACGGGATAAAAATAAGTAATATAATGTCAATAAGCCATAGCTCCATGTATGTAGATGAATTTCGGCCTTTAACACAAAGAATCTTTATCTAATTAAGGTATTATCCCTCCATGTTTTACCAAACAAATAACTATATTATCATTACGATCTCTCAATTAGTTGAGGCACCTTTACATAAAATTTGTAGGACATAAATAACCCTATCTATGCTTGTTAAGACTTGATTTATGGGTTCTAAGTGACGATCTTCAATAGCCAAAGTACATAAAGGAGTAATATTTTTGTCGATTTAAGAAACAATGTCTATATTTTGTCTAATTGAGGATGTCCATATTTTTTTTTTGAGGTGTACTTCCACATACATTAGTTGGAAATAATACTGAGAGGGGGGGGGGGGGGGTGAATCAATATTATCAAGTCAAATAAATTTTAATTTTCAAATTTAATATACGCTACTTCAGATATGGAAACCAGTCTATACACGTAACTGTGTCTATAGCAACTAGCATATATTTAGTAAACTTAAGATTTAATTAATTTATTTGATCTTTAGTGCATTTGAATTTCATTAACCATAAGGACAGTAAACAGGTGCAGTAAACAGAATAGATCATCACACATGTGAACACAAGATATAAGGTGGAAATCCAATGTGGGTGAAAACCATTTGTTGCAATGCTTCTCTATCTTCTTGTTAATAAGAAACTTCTTTTTACAATATTTTTGTGTTGGTGCAGTCTTATACCAGTACGCAGGCTTCTACCTGCGGAAAGCTACAACCTTCTCTCGTTCTCCAGCTTCTCCTGGAAGGGAGCTACAACCCCCTTAGCTCTTGTACTAGCTGATGTACTAGTACGTAGGTGTTGACCTACAGAAGGCTACAACCTTGTCTTTTCTTCCAAGGACCACGTTTCATAAATTTTCAGACCGGATCCATAAGCAGTATTAATCAAACATCAAATGTATCTGCATCAACCAATCCCCTTTGCACCAACAAAAACTGAATCAACCAATCACTTCTCTGAATGTTGTAACTAGAATATAGTAACAGTAACCAGACACCAATCCTAAACCCAAAATACTGCAGCAATAAACATAAGTAGCTAAAACATATTTTATGAGACGTACGCTACTTCAAGATGAAGAACCTGCGTGCATACGCTTCTGTATTAAGGCAAACCAACGTATACGCTGTTTTGGATTACTGAACTATTGTGTATATGCGCCTTTTCTATGTCGAACTTGCGTACAAATCTATAAAAGATAATTTACCCTTTTCAATTATTCAGACATCAGTTATACCTAGATTATCAGATTTATAGATCAAGTCACGTGACAAATATAATATATCAAAATCACACAAAGATACTACATTTCAAGCCTTAAGATCTTGACCCATCAATAGAACTTATCCTTCTTCTAGTGCTCAGGTTCCTCCATGGTTCAGATCTAGCTATGCACCATAACCCAATGACCAGTATTTTAGATCTTGCTCTTCATAAGATATTCAATCCTTAAGTGAATGCCTTTGCCTAATGATCTCCTTCCCCTTTTATAGTTTTAGGTCTTACTCAATACCATGGTCCAAAAACAAATTAGAACCAATACCTAGGTCCAAACACCTGGGTTCAACACTTTGGATGAGATACCATGGTCCAAAACCATAGGTCCAAATACCAAGGACCAAATACCATGGACGAAAAATAAGTTTTGCCACATGTACGTGCTTTTCTATGCATGAAAGTGCATGCATACGCATACGCGACTTTTGATCGACGATATCGCATGTATACACAACTTGGTTAAGTGGAAACTGCATATATCTCTTTTACTTTTATTCTGAGAGCCTCAACTGTGATCTGTCATCTGAGTGAGTTGCCATCAAGGACAACACCTGTGTCATAGTGCCAAACCTGTGTCATAATGCCAACAATCTCCCCCTTTGGACTTGATGGCAACCCCAAGTCACTCCAAGTCACTCTCCCCCTTTGTCATCAAGGGCAAAGGGTGATGCTCCCCTTGAGTACATGCTGAAATCTTCTGCTCTGCTGTGCTGTCCATGCTCCCCCTGACTGTAGGCAAGGTCTGCAAAAGGATGTTCTACAAGAAAGAAAATGACTCTATAAATGACCTTACTATCACCAAAGACTCATACATACATCCATCTCCCAACCAAGTGGGTATATACCAATATTGACCAATCCACCCAACCAAGTGGGGATACACCAAAAGTTTACACATGATAAAACAAGAACATTACATCATCCATCCCACGCATAGTGGGGAAACAAGATATACATGACATAGAGAAAAAATAACTACAACAAGACTATGATAGTCATCAACAACTATCATCAGCAACATCTGTCAATCATCATTAAGACCAGTAACCATGTTCTCCCTCAACACTCGTTCCACCTGAAACCAAAAACAAATTGTGAAATTGAACCAAGATCTTCTAAGATAATGCCAACAATGCATTATTAGAAGTATATGCTCCCCCTGAACCTGTGCCAAATGGTCTCTGTCAGACCCATGTGAGACTCTTTTCATCCTAAGTCTGGCCCGTTGTTTTTCTTCAAATCAACATATACGCGACTGTATCGACAGAAACCGACGTATGTACGCAGATGCTCCTCATGAAACTTGCGTACAACCACTTTTCTCTGAAACAGATAAGTTTCAATCAGCAAGATGACGCATCAACTACTCCCAAGTTCTGTCTGACGTATTCAAATGTCTCCCTGGGCAGTGGTTCGGTGAATATATCAGCAACCTATTCCTTGGAGGGAACATACTCCAATTTGACCTTTTGTTCAAGCACTTGTTCCCATAGAAAATGATATTTGATAGGTATGTGCTTGGTCTTTGAATGCATGATTGGATTCTTTGAAATACTAATTGCACTTGTATTATCACATAAAATGGAGATAGGTGGAGTACAAATGATTTGAAAGTCTTGCAAAGTTTGCATCATCCAAAGGAGTTGAGTGTAGCAAGATGCATCATCCACCTATTCTTCTTCAGCTGTAGATAATGCAATTGAACTTTGTTTCTTGCTGAACCAAGATACTAATATGGAACCCATAAAGAATGCACCACTACTAGTTCTTTTTCTGTCATCCACGCTTCCTGCTCAATTTGCATCTGTGTATGCATGAAGTGTGAGATCTGTACTTCTAGGATACCATAAGCCATAGTTTTGTGTTCCTTGAAGATATTTGAAAATCCTTTGAACCGCCTGAAGGTGTGCTTCTTTTGGATTTTCTTGGAATCTTCCAACTATTCCCACTACATGTATGATGTCTGGTCAGGTACCTTTCAGATAGAGTAGACTACCAATCATGGATCTATAGGTTGGTTGATGTACTATTGCTGAATCATCATTAGTGCTGAGGCTGCATCCTGTTACCATAGGGGTACATACTGGTTTCGAATCTTCCATGCCATATTTCTTCAAGATCTGCTTGAGGTACTTGGTTTGTGATAGAAAGATATCGTCTTTGTTTTGTTGGACTTGTAAACCAAGAAAATATGTGAGCTCACCAAGCAGGGACATTTCAAATTCTTTCTGCATCACCAAGGCAAAGTTTTGACTTATGGCTTCTTCATTGCTACCAAAGATGATATCATCGACATACACAAAAAGTATTAGCAATTTATCATTATCAATTTTTATATATAGATTGCTATCTGCTAATCCTTTTGAAAAATCGTGTTGATGGAGGTATTTGTCCAGATGATAATATGAAGCCCTTGGAGCCTGTTTAAGACCATAGAGTGCCTTCTTAAGTCTGCATACAAGTTTTGGATCATTTCCATGGATGAATGCATCTGGTTGCTCAATATACACTTCTTCTTCTAAGTCTCCATTTAAAAAGGCAGATTTCACATCCATTTGATATACTTTGAACTTCTGAAAGCTAGAAAGAGCAAGGAACATTCTTATGGCTTCAAGTCTAGCAACTAGTGCAAAAGTTTCTTCAAAGTCTATACCTTCTTGTTGAGCATACCCTTTACGAACAAGTCTGGCCTTGTTTCTAATAACATCTCCATTTTCGTTCAGCTTGTTTTTGAATATCCATTTGGTTCCTATGACATTCTTATCATTAGGTCTAGGAACCAATTCCCAAGTGTTATTCTTTTCAGTCTTCTCAAGTTCTTCATTCATGGCCTTGACCCAGCATTCATCTTTGCATGCTTCACTTACATTTCATAGTTCAATGGAGGAGAACAATGCTAGATAGCTTGAAGCTTCTGTTATAGTTGTTTGAACACCTGCCTCTTTCTGCCCCAAATTTTGAGTCTCTCGATGGTTCTTCTGAACATATCTGGATGGAGTATTTTCTTCTATTCTTATATGTTCTTCTGGTGCCTCATAAGTTTCTTCTTCAGCATTAGTTTGATCTGATGTTGAAGGATAGTCCTCTTCATCTTCAAAATCTTCAGTTTTTATCAGTTTTGAATTGTTGCCTTCTTCATCAATACTTTCAACAATTTTTCCAAGTCTTTTATTGTAACACTTATATCCTTTACTCCGGGAAGAGTAACCAAGGAGAATACCTTCATCTGATCTAGGTTCAAACTTGCCAAGATTTTCATCAGTCTTTTTGATGTAACATTTGCTTCCAAAAACCTTGAAGTATTTTACTGTAGGAGTCTTACCATACCAAAGTTCATGAGGACTTTCAGTGTCATTTACCTGAACGTTTTTTTTGTTGAGAATAGTAACAGCAGCAAATGCAGCTTCACCCCATAAGGTTGCAGGAGTTCCAGATTCATCAAGCATAGCACAAGCCATTTTTTGAATCGTTTTGTTCATCCTTTCCACTACTCCATTTTGGTGAGGAGTCCTTGCAGTAGAGAATTCCCTTCTTATTCCATGTTCTTCACAAAATTCGAAAAATTAATTCGAGGTAAATTCCCCTCCTCGATCAAACCTGAGGCATTTGATTCTGTGATCTAATTCATTTTCAACCGAGGCTTTGAAAGCTTTGAACCTTTCGAAAGCTTCTTCTTTATGCTTCAAAATTCCTATCCAACACATCCTGGAAAAGTCATCAATGAACAATATAAAGTATTCTTCTCCTCGAGGTGAATTTTTCCTTGATGGACCACATAAATCAGTATGGACAAGTTCAAGTGGCTTACTAGTTGATCCTTCCTTCTCAGGGAAATTAGTTCTGGTTTACTTGCCAAACTAACATGATTTGCATATTGTATTGTCTGGAATTCTGATGTCAGGGAGATCACAAACTGCCTGATATTTGCATGCTTTCTTTATCTGAGAGAATCTTAGATGCCCCAATCTTCTATGCCATAACTAGTGTTCATCATTCTTGCTTAGATAACATTTTTTTTGTCCTCCGTTGAGTATGTATAAATTATTTTGAGTTCTTATGCCTTTGATCACTGTTTCTCCTGTTGATGCCTTTGATCGAAATATTACCTCATTTCCTTGATCACACATTTGGCTAACACTCAATAGATTATGCTTTAAGCCATCAACATACATAACATTTCTAGCTTTGATTTTTTCTTTCAAAATAACATAACCTTTACCTTTTATGAGTGCAGGTGTGTCATTTCCGAATGAGACCTTCCTTTATTTTTCTAAGGCACTATATGACTGAAGTTTTTCTTTATCACTTGTCATATGTTTCGAACATCCACTGTCTATGTACCACTGATTTTCTTGTCCATCTACATATAAGGCTATACCACATCTTTCTGGTTGCGGTTCTTTCTTTCTCCATGTTTTGGGACCCAATGAAGGTTGCTCCTTCTGAGATGTTTGCCAAAACTTACTCCTGCATTTAGAATCTTCATGACCGAAGTTGTTACAAATAGAGCATTCTAATTCATTTTCAAGAGTAGAAAAGTTATTGTAGGTCCTCTTCATGCTCCTTTGATTTTGTGCTTCTCGAGTCATGATGGTCTTGTAGGCAACACATTGAGCAACTTTGTGTCCAAAGTTATGACATGAAAAACAGTGGCCATTAAAGAAATTCCTGCAATTATCAAATCTACCGTCCAGGTGATTGTAGTTTCCATTGACATTCATTCTTGAGGTAAATTGAGAATGATTTACCTGTGGTTGGTTGTAGCTTCTATTCATCCTTGAAGTAGATTGACCCCGATTTACTTGGTGATCTATTTTATGCCTTTGCTGATGATTGTCAACCTATTCACTTCTTGCTGCATCAAGATAACTTTTGGAGGTGGATGGCTTTTGTGCTTGAGATGCTTCTTCATTATATCCAAGACCTATCTTGATTAGAGGAGAATGCTGCACTTTGATGATCTCATCTAAATTTTTAGATCCTTTAGCAAATCTAAGATTAAGAGCTTTTGTTTTCTCAATATCTTTTCTAAGTCCCACAATTTCACATTCTAACTTTTCATTGTGTTTTTCCCTTTCAGTAAGTTGGAATGTCAGAGTATCTATGATCATATTCTTTTCTTCTAAACAAATTTTAAGTTTAGAAATTTCTTCATAGAGATCATCTTCATCTATAGCATCCAAGAAATCGTCATCTTCAAAAGCCATCAAAATTCTATAATCATTACCATGTTCATCTTCATCACTATTTGAAAGTCCATCACTGTCTTCATGTGTATAATAGCTCTTCCTACTTACATTTTTTTTTCTATTCCATTTAACTGGTTCCTTACCTTTATCAAGCTTATCTTTATGAGTACATTTGGCTGCATAGTGACGGACTCTCCCACAAGCAAAACATTTGAAAGGTAGCTTACCTCTGAATCTTCCAGAACCCCGTTGAAGGTTCTTGACAAAGTTTGATTCTTCCTCTTCTTCTGATGTATGCCCTGACTTATTGTATTCTCCTTTTCTTGAAGTTGTGAATGCAGCTTCTCTCATGTATTATGGTCCCCATTTTCTCATTTCGAAAGCCGTTAGGATTCCGTGCAGATGTGACATAGTAATACCCTAAAGATTCTGCTTTTCTTCTATGGCAGAAACTTTTGATTCAAACTTAGAAGACAAAGATCTTAGGATTTTTTCAACTAAAGTAACTTCTTTTATTTCTTCACCCAAGTTTTTCATGTGATTAAAAATCTCAATATACTTAAGAAATAATTAGCCACACTTTCATCATTGTGCATTCTGAGAGTTTCATATTGAATTATGAGAGATTGTAGTTTTACACATTTTACCTAATCATCTGCTTCATAGCTTAGAATGATCTTGTCCCATATTTCTTTGGCGGTTTTGAGCTACATAACCTTGACGAATTCTGATTGAGATAGACTCCCCAATAGAGTATTGAAAGCCTTTGCATTTGTTTCATACTGCTTTTTACCAGCTGTATTTGTAGGAGTTGCTGATGGGAATGTGTATCCTCCTTCCACGATATCCCAAACTTCTGCATCAAGAGATTGAAGATAGGTTGTGGTTCTTACCTTCCAATAGACGAAGTTGCTCCCATCAAAGATTGGTGGCCTAATGGATGCCTCCCTTTCGTAGTTGCTCATGATGATAGATCTTCCTTCAAGTGATCAAGCTTAACCTGAAGGACCTGCTTTGATACCAATTGTTGGAAATAATACTAAGAGTGGGGGTCAATTAGTATTATCAAGTCAACAATTTTTCATTTTCAAACTTAGATATATGGTACTTCAGATATGCAAGCCAGTGTCTACATGCAACTATGTCTACAACGACTAGAGTTTATTCAGTAAACTTAAGATTTAATTAATCTATTTGATCTTTAATCAGTGCATCTAGACTTCATTAACCATAAGGACAGTAAACAGGTGCAGTAAACAAAACAGATCATCACACATATGAACACAAGATATAAGGTGGAAACCCAATGTGGGTGAAAACCACCTGCTGCCTTGCTTCTCTATCTTCTTGTTAATAAGAAACTTCTTTTTACAATATTTCTGTATTGGTTCAGTCTTATACCAGTACGCACACTTCTACCTACAGAAGGCTACAACCTTCTCTTGTTCTCCAGTTTCTCCTGGAAGGGAGCTACAACCCCCTTAGCTCTTGTACTATCTAATGTACTAGTACGTAGGTGCTAACCTACAGAAGGCTACAACCTTCTCTCGTTCTCCAGTTTCTCTTGGAAGGGAGCTACAACCCCCTTAGCTCTTGTACTAGCTGATGTACTAGTACATAGGTGCTGACCTACAGAAGGCTACAACCTTCTCTCGTTCTCTAGGGACCATGTTTCATAAATTTTCAGACTGGATCCATAAGTAACATGAATCAAACATCAAATATATTTGCATCAACCAATCCCCTTTGCACGAACCAAATCTGAATCAATCAATAACTTCTCTGAATGCTATAACTAGAATACAGTAACAGTAACCAGACACCAATCTTGAGCCCAGAATACTGCAGCAATGAACAAAAGTAGCTAAAACATATTCTATGATATGTACGCCACTTCAAGATGAAGAACTTGCATGCATACGCTTTTGTATTAAGGCAAACTAGCGTATACGCTGTTTTGAATTACTGAACCAGCGTGTATCGTATTTTTTGTGCCTGACCTGCGTACAGATCTATAAAAGACAATTTTCCCTTTTCAAATATTCAGATATCAATTATACCCAGATTATCAGATTTATAGATCAAGTCATGCGCCAAATATTGTTGAAAAGTGTGCAATAAGAAATGCTTGTTGAGATTGCAACAAGATGATGGAGCTTAGTGAAAAGAGTCGCCTTCACTAAGTGGGCCCGCAGGCTATTTTTGGCTCAAGTCTATTTTTAGACTATGTCTATTTTTAGACATATGGATCATGTCTATGGATTGCAGGTTGTTGTTTATGGATGATTGATAAAATTGGGAAAAATAGATGGACTTCTATTTTTAGATCACAGCGGAGTGACTGCTCATTCTAAATATAGAACAGTCAAATATTATTAGCTCATAATAATATTTAGACTATAACTTTGTCTTATTCTCTTGGAGCACTTCAGGATGAGCTACGGATGTGGTACATGCAGATCCCAGAAGGAAATACGTGGTTACCTATGGGATGACTAATATTTGCATGCAGGACTTCAGTTAGAACTCAAGTGAGTTTAGTTTAGTGGACTGGAGGTGCAGTTGATGGAGTTGTGTTCAGTTTAGCTTTGTTAAACTGGTTGTATTTAGTCTAACTGGCGAATAGACTAGAGATGAGTTGGGTGAATTAGTTATTAATTAATTCACAAGTTATTTACTCATAATACAACTAATGAATACATCAGTTTACTCAGTTGCATGTCAGTGCATGGTCAGTTCAACAGGGACAGGTGGTAGAGAATCAGATTGCTATCAGTTGTGACTATAGTTGTGCACCAGATCTTGCACAATCAAGGGATTGAGTATGCCAATGAGTTTGCCCACGTATTTGCCCACATTGTAGCTTGTCCTCACATGATTTTTCCAAGTAAAAACGAGTTTGCTTGAGCCATTATCATTCATTCTCATGCAGGTATTGAGCAGTGGAGGCAGGCAAGCAGCGGAGGAGATTTCAGCCAGTGATTGATTCAGATCTGAGTTGTATTGTGTGTAACAGAGGTGGAGATACTTGTGAGAAGTATTATGCTGTGTAATGTTACATGACTCAATCATTAATATACAGATAGTTGGGGTTTTTAGCGAGATGCTTTCCCCGGGATACATACTGTGTTAATGTGTGAATGCTCTTGATGTTTTATTGTTATGGATGCTGCTATATTGATGATCAACGTAGAGGAGCTTATGTATTGTGTATGTTTTCCGCAATAGTACATGATCAGGATAATCTCCATTGAATATGTGTTAAATTATTCAAAATTTCTACAAATATAACAGATCAAAATCACACAAATATACTACTATTCAAGCCTTAAGATCTTGACCCATCAATAGAACTTATCCTTCTTCTAGCGCTTAGGTTCCTCCTTGGTTCAGATCCAGCTATGTATCATAACCCAATGACCAGTATTCTAGATCTTGCTCTTCATAATATATTCAATACTTCAATGCCTTTACCTAATGATCTCCTTCCACTTTTTATAGTCATAGGCCTTACTCAATACCATGGTCCAAAACCACTTAGAACCAATACTTGGGTCCAAATACTTGGGTTCAACACTTCGGTCGAGATACCATGGTCCAAAACCATAGGTCCAAATACCAAGGACCAAATACCATGGACTAAAAATTAGTTTTCCGACATGTACGTGCTTTTACAGGCATGAAAGTGCGTGCATACACATACACAACTTTTGATCGGTGATCTTGTGTGTATACACGCCTTGGTTAAGTTGAAATTGTGTATATCTCTTTTTCTTTTATTCTGAGAGCCTAAATTGTGATCTGACATCTGAGTGAGCTGCCATCAAGGACAACACCTGTGTCATAGAGCCAAACCTAAGTCATAATGCCAACAGAATTAAGCAGGCTTCATATGACAAGTGAGCAAGAAAAGAAGGCAAAGGAAGATCAAATTGCACAAATGCAAGAACAAATAGAAAGGTACAGGGGTTATCCATAGGTTAGTGAATTTAGAAAAGAAGCCTTGGATATAACCAAAACCTTGTCCCAACTGTTGAACATTCTTTGCCACAACATATCATTGGCCAACCCATTGTGTGATATCTTTGCATCGCTGATTGAGAAGGCAGTGGATGCCAGACTGGAATTGGAAAAAACAGATGAAAGGATAACAAATTTTCTGTCTTGGCAAGATTCCATAGAAGGAATGGTTGTGAACGTGCCAAAAATACAAGAATCACACAAGGAAATCCTGTTTTCGGAATGGGAGTCCGAGCTAATGAAAGTCGAAAGAGCAACCTCTAGATGTAGAGTTGCAACGAACAATTTGATCGAATTAGTAAATAACAGTTTACATATGTCTAATTTGATCTCTAATTGCTCTCCAGGTAAATTCCTGAAAGCAAAGGCATTGGAACATCATTGGAAATAGGAGCTGGCGAATAAAGAAAAACAAATCGAAGAAGTCCAAAAATTGACATGGGAAACATTCTGGTTTTTTCTAGTCAAGCCACATATCCAGCAGATGGCCATGAAATGCCTTTCCGACACGATTAACTGCATGATCTCCGAACTCTCTGATGCTACCTACACAGCCTAGCTACACTCTAGGACGAGTCAACCTCCAGAAATCCAGCTAATGCTCACAATCTGTCAGCTACAATCACAAGAAAAGAAGCTTATTTAGTGAATTAATTCAACCGCTATTGCATTGCTATTTTTATAGTGAATCCCATATTTTCATGTCTACAGTTAGAATAGCACATAGCGATTTTTGTTGATAGTTAGTTTTTATTTTTATTATTTAAGACCCTTTCATGTATTTAGAAAGGGTCCTCAATTTTTATTAAAACTTGACTTGGGAGTTGCACTTCTATACTTCTAATATTTGTTTTTTATCAAAAGTGGACCAAAGTTCTGCATTTTTGTGAAAGAGGCTTTTGCAAGACTCACACTTTTGCATCTTCTAAAGGTTTTCTCAAATAGGAAAGAAAAATCTGAGTGTTGTTTACATCAGGAGAATTCAAATGCATATGGTACTATTATCATTGTTTTTGTCTTATTTCTCTATGTGAATGAACATTTCTTAAAACTTGCTATTATTGATATATGTATGTTTTTCAAACAATTCTTTAGAATATCATTTCTGAAGGTTTTAGAATTGTTATCATTTGGATATATATGTCAGTAATATATATTGTGATGAATGCGATAATATTTTTTATAATTACTTTGTTTAACTTCTTAAACAAAGTAATCATTATATGAATGCATCTTTCTATGTTACAAATAAGCCATATTTTTTTATTATTTGTCTAATAGAAATAATAAAAATCATGTTGTTAATAGGATACCCAAGTTAGATTAGTTATATTTGTATATTTTTGAATTGTAGGATAAAACACTTATCACCTTCGTTACACACTACAAAACAATCACCCATCAACTCATACATCACTGGAAAACTGGTCCCATTAAATCCAGTCGGAGCCACCACACCAAATGGAAAAGGATTTGCACTAAGGTCCAGACTCGGTGGTTTTTCCCGATGTTGATGCAATGATTTTAGAGGCATCAACAAGTTCCAAAGCTTATAACCTTTCAAACCATCCTTATACCCCAAAAATATGCACCTTTCATATTAACTATCCAACTTTGTTATTTTGTACTTTGGAACATGTACATATGCATCACATCCAAATACCCTCAGATGTGAAAGAGAAGGCTTCTTACCAGTCCATACCTCTTGTGGAGTCTTATCCTTCAATTCTGATGAAGGTGATCTGTTGACTAGGTAACATTCAGTCTCCACTACCTTTTCCCATAATTCTTGTCCTAACCTGGCACCACTAAGCATGCTTCTTGCCTTTTCCATCAACGTCCCGTTCATTCTTTCTACAACTCCATTTTTCTAAGGTGTGTATGGAGTAGTCTTTTGTCATTCTATACCACACTTCTTACAAAACTCTTCAAATTCCTTCTTGCAATACTCTCCATCATTATTTGTCCTCAACACCTTTATCTTCTTCTTTGTCTGGTTTTCCACTAGAGACTTAAATTTGTTAAACTTGTCAAAGATCTCAAATTTCTTCTTGAGGAAATATATCCATGTATTCCTTGAGAAATCATCTATACATGATACATAGTACACATACTTACCCAGTGATGGAATCGACACAGGTCCAAACACATCCGCACAAGCTCTAATATACGTTTCGCCCTCTTAGCACCAGAGGGGAAACTCACTCGATTATGCTTCACATATAGATAATTTTCATAGAAATTAAAATCTAGAGAGAAATTAGACATACCTTATACCATACCATTACCATGAAGTATTTGAATGCCCTTCTCTCCAAATGTCCAAGCCTTTGATGCCATAGCATGGTATTTTCTCCAGAGACCACTAGATTTTTTGCTCCACTTTCAAGAACCACAGAACTATTGCACCCATCAATAACAACGATACCCTGAAGCTTGTACAAAGCTCCAATCCGAACTCCCCACATCAATACCAATGCTCCCTGAACCATCTAGCAGGTATCTTTCTCGAACACTATTTTTACACCTGCATCATCCATCTTGCTTACATAAATCAGATTTTTGGCCAATGCAAGAATATGTAGAACACCTGAAGTGTTCTAATTCTTTCACCCTTCAACTTCAACTTGAGGTTTACATGACCAATGATTGTATCCTTCCTGTCATCCCCTAAGAAGACATCACCACCATCATATTTCTCATACTCATAGAAGCACTCCCTATGGGGAGTGAAGTGAAAGGATGCACCTGAGTCAATCAACCATGTCTCATGATCTACATGTGTAATTGAAGAAGAAGTCAAGTACACATCCACACCTTCATCTGAGGTGGTTTTCACCTCTGCAGAAGGAACATCATCAGATCCTTTCCTTTCTCAGGAGTTTTAGATTTACAGTCCCTTTTGAAGTGCCCTTCCTTTCCGCATTTCCAACACACCTTTACAGGTTTTCTTGGAGATTTAGATCTCCCTCTAGATTTAGATCTCCCACTCGAAGACTTATTTTAGTTTATGTTCTGGGACCATCCTCATACAGACAAGGCATCCCCATTCTGGCCCTCCATATTTTTTCGTCTCATCTCCTTCGACGACAAGGATGAGAATATTTCATAAAACTACAAGGCAATTGAATTGCTACCTATTGCAACAACCAAACTATCCCACGAATTTGATAGAGAACAAAACAAACTGATGCACTTATCTTCATCTGAAATTTTAATATCAACAGATAATAATTGGCTTACCACAGTATTAAAGGCATTTAGATGCTCTATCACTGATTTTCCATCTTTCATCCTTAGGTTATACAACTTTTTCCGTAGGAAAATTGTATTCACCAGAGACTTAGATTGGTACAAAGTCCCTAACTTGTCCCACAAATCCTTCATCGAAGCTTCCCCAGATACATTTATCAATACTGAATCTGAGTCACACAATCGTATTGTGCTCTTTGCCTTCCCATCCAACTTCGCGTAGTATTTAGTTGACATTGTTGTTGGTTTAGTACCCAGATCTACAACAATTCACTGATCTTTATCCACTAGCAGATCCCCCTTCTTGAGTTTCCACAACTCAAAACTCTAACCATTAAATTTCTTGATCTCTATCTTTCCACTACTTGTCATCTTCTTTCACCACAAGAATCAATCCCATAGATATCCCACTGAACAGGGTCTACCACAGGCCCGAGAAAAACCCCTTAGCAGCAAAGGTGTCCCCTTGAAGCCAAAACATCTTTGATACCAAATGTAGGTTTTAACCCCGTACAGAAATTACCTGCATACGAATTCTAAAAACAAAAAATAAACAATAGCAAGAGTATAAAACATAAAATAGATATACACAAAGATTTTCCCCTGGATCCCAAAACCGGGACTGCCAGATTGATTTTTCATTATATTCCTTTCAATGTTACAATACATATATATACGTGCTAAAGTATCCATAAATCCCAATCCATTAACCCTAGATTAGAACATAACCATAGTTCCCTTGGCCGAATCTACAAAATATCATGGACAGAAAACCATCATGCCCAAAACCATGTACGAAATTCATGCACAAAACCATAGGTAGGTCCACCCACCTAATATAAGGTCCAAAAAAAATTTCCTGGGCCGCTGCCCCAGACCCCATGTAGGGGATCTACCGTCCCCCCTACTACACCCGATGCAATGTACAGGGTGGGCTACTACCCCCCTGTGACCCCCCCCCTCTCCATGTGCATGGGGTAGTCTCGGAAAGAATATAACACACACCCAACAATAAAAATGAGGGAATAAACTAGTACTATATGGACCTAACAAAATATGGGTCATCAAACACCAGTGGCTTAGAAAGATCAACAATAGGTGAATCAAAATCATGATCAAATGATTGAGCGAAAAGATCATGACAGCCATGATCATAAAATTCGAGTTGAATAATGACATCCTCATGATCTGATGAATCATAAAGGGGGGGCAATGAAAAATAAGAATTTTCACCCTCTATGTTTTCATAAATGAAATATGAGAGATTGGGTGGATCCAGAAAGAAATATTTGTCCTCTCTACAATCAAATGAAAGACTGACATCCCATGTATTTTTTGAATGATTTAAAGCGAAAACATCCGGAGATAAATTTTCACAAGATGGAATAGAAATGGTAGAATCGTGGAAGATGTTAGGATAAAGAGGATGATGTACGGATAGGAGGAGGTTATCCTTCACCGCGGATTCTTATTCAGACTCCCACACATACTCATTAAAAATAGTAGCACATGCTGACTATTCGACAAAAACTTCATCCACAACTGGATCCTCATAAACATAACTTGTGGAATCTGGGATAGATGAACACAACACATCAATATCTAGAGGATCAAAAGAACCAGCAGATGGAGGCTGGGTGGATAATACCACATGATAAGAAAGTGGGGTAGGAGAATATGGTGATAGATCAACAAGTGGGTTCACAACTTCTCCCACCTCATCCTGGGGAGCTAGAGTTGCTTGATGAGAAGGGGACGGAGGGTCACTTGGGATAGCAACCTCATCTACCATAGATTCGGAAGATCTAACATCAAGGTATGTTGGGAGAGGGACAAAAGTGTCTAACTTGTGTCAATTCTTAGAAATGTAAACAAGATATTGAAATCTTCCCTTCAAAAATTTCTAGTCTCTTTAGGGAATTCATAACAGTAATGAAGGAAATGATCATGAAATTGCTCAAGAGATTCGTCACATGCTTTTCGCAATTTTAAAATTTTTCGATTGAGTGCTTTACATTCATAGGAAATGAAAGCACAAAATAATTCTCTAAGCATGTGATCGAAAGAGTGTATAGAGGTTGTGGGAAATGAGTGACACCATTGCTTAACGTTCCCTTCGAACATGAAAGCGAACAACCCACAGGTAATGTCATTTGAGGGGACATCATGCCTATCACAAAAGCCACCAAAGGCAATTGCATGCCTGAACAAGGGTGTTTCGTCATCACCATTGAATTTGTATTTGGACAAGTCATCTTTGACATCCGTCGACACATCGAA
The DNA here is from genome assembly GCA_000404065.3 of Pinus taeda. Classification (NCBI taxonomy): domain Eukaryota; kingdom Viridiplantae; phylum Streptophyta; class Pinopsida; order Pinales; family Pinaceae; genus Pinus; species Pinus taeda. The sequence continues at coordinate 17,113 of APFE030417903.1, forward strand.
ATCAACATCGTGCGAGAACATGTCGAGGTTGTGATTAGAACATAATCCATGAACGATGTGTAGAAATTCAAAACATATTTCAAGGGCTTAGCTTATCATATATCCCTCCTTTTAGTGCCAAAAATGTTGACGGTGCTAGACCCACCAACATTCATGGGATCTCCCTTGTAAGAAGTTCCAACTAAACCTCAGATCGTTTGGAGTAGGAGTCCCAGCAGTGGGTGGTAATGTAATGCCTTGACCACTGTAGCACGCAGAGATAAGTATGATAAATTTGGGCTAAAGAAAGTGTGTGACCTTGCAACGAGTCAAGTAAGATGCATGGGGGTTATAACACATGGAGGGGAAAGGAAGTGTGCCCCCTAGAAGCCTGTAATAGTACACATATTGAAAGGAACACACGAGCAGAATGACATCACAGGCTAAAATGTGGAATAGTCCATAAATTAAAGTGACAAGTTAATCCAACAACACACATTCAACAATATTCATACAATTTCCTACAAAGTAGTTCATAATAAAATGTGTAAGTTAAACAACATACATTCCTAAAGCAACCAAAATAGTCCAACTAAAATAACAACATATGAATGAAAGAGTGTTGACTCTGTTATTATTATTAGAAGTGAATGTTCCATCCATACATACACCGTTGACGGCCATTAGCCCCAATAGTGGATCATTACAATCAAGAATACCTACTCCTCCAAAGAAATATATTGGCTCTATGTTGTGGAGAAGCCAAGGCTCGTCACAATACTCCCAAGCGTTTTCTAAGCCTAAGCCTAGCCAAAAGTTTGGCTCCCAAAAGCCTGCTCTATGAGTTATGAGATTCTATTTATAACAAAGGGTGGGGTGACCCTTGACATTCCCCTTTGTGACTCTTTTAATACCCTCATGACTCTTCAAATTCCAGAAGCCAAGGTTGAGACCTTGAGCTCCCATAATGTGTAATGCATGCAAGGGAAAGTGAGATCTGGGAAAGGGAAGCCTAGATCTGCCTAGGAGGAGTTTGAAAATGATAAGATCTGAAGGATGGTGAGATGTTGAGTGCAACTCTGACTGGGTGACGATCCATGCAAGTGAAACAAATGCAGGAATCTCAAACTTAAGTAAAATGAAATATGTGCAAAGAGTCATCCCAACGGTGATCGTTAGTGCAAAAATTGGGTAATGTATGTGACCCTCAGGAAAGGCAATGAAAAAATTTAAAACAACACTTCTACAAGCTAAAACAATCTAAAACACTAGAATTCATTCAACAAAACAAGGGAAACAACACTCTCACAAGCTAAATAAACAAAAGAGACATAAAAAGCAGCAAAAGACTATAAAAGCAAGACTTACCTGGAAAAGAAATGACGATCACACCAAAGGTTCCTTACTCTCCTCGAGAATGTCAAAGATATAAGATAGAATGTGCAAATGAGCTCTAGCCATGACGGTTAAATAGATTTTGGCAAATTAAGGTTTATGACACGAAGGCCAAAAATCAAGGAACAAGCGACACTTGGTGGCAATATCCTCCAAGATGCTAAAAATAGATCCCTATTTTCTAGGGATGGTTTTCACTTTTTTTTTTTTCTTTTTCAGGAAAATCTTCCATGCATTGCCTAGAGAGATTGGACATTTTAGGGAGGGATTAGGCAACTCACTAGATCATGCCCTAAGTAGCTTTTGAGCAAGAGGCTTATGTGCAATTTATGGGCTGAGTGGCTCTAGTTTGCCTCTCAAGCTCTGCTAAATTTCCCAGCTGAAGGTTGGATATCAACTAACTCTATTCAATTTTGGAGTTGAAGGCTCACTATCAGCTTAAACTACACAATTCCCAAGAGCAATGCTAGTTTCCCTCAAGGATTGCACAGTTCTCTAAGGTAAGCCCATAACTAGGTGGAAACCAAGTCAAGAGATTGGCTTGTGGGTTAGACAACAAATGCAGTAAGAAAACACAAGCCATGATGTAAAGGATGAGGCTCAATTGGAGCACAAGTACCTAGATCAATGCAAGAGACAAGCTACTGCAATTTAGAAGGGAGACTCCAAAACGAAGCATGGGAAAAATTTTGGAGGGTGGTTGTAGCCGCTATAACAGATTCTTTCTAGTATTCGGGATAATCACCCTTTCTGTGTTGATGGAAATAAGGTATGAGGGTCATTCAGAAAATACCTTCTTGTTTCTTGCATTCTTCTTCTCTTGAACTGATTGAAGGTAAAGTTTGAAATTTCCATCACCATGTCATCCGTTGGAAGAACTATTCCCATCCCACTAAATGGGAGATGGCCCCTAGAAAGAGGTGGAGACCGATAGCTTGTTGTTTCCATGATTAGCATAATATCTACTTCTTGATCCTCCTCCTCCTATTCATCATCCACTTATTGGACCTGCATATCCTCTTCCTGTTTCCTCATGCGTGCTTCTTCTTCTAATAACTTTTGGCTTTCTTCTTCTTCTCTTTGCTTCTGCATGGCCTTCTCCTATTGTTTCCTTCTATTCTCTTCTTCCATTTTTTTTTCATCTCTTCCTTTCTTCTTTACATGTCTTCTCTTTTCTTTATTAAGTGTTCTTCTTTTTGTTTCCTTTCTTCCTCTTGCTTTCATTCCTCTTATTATTTCTACTTTGCTTCCTGTTTATGTTATTTTTCCTTATGCTTCCTCTGGGCTTCTTCAAATTCCTTTCTTTTCCTCTACTTCAATTGCACCTTCGCTGTTTGGATATGATTTAAATTTTTTTCTCCTATCTTCTTCAGGATCATGCAAAATATTCCTTTTTGGCTTGACAACACTATCTCATGTAGGTACTTCCTGTTGGCTCCCTTCTTGAGCAACTTCTGATATATGAATTGTGTTATAAGTTCCCTTCTCATTACTTGGCCTCTTCTTTTGCAAGAATTGTATCGATTCTTCATTTTCTCCTCATCTTCCCAAGAAATAAAAACATAGGGCTAAGAAAAATATATCTTAGCATGGTGTTGTTTGAATACTCCCCTAGGGTCATATCTATAAAAACTCATCTCACCGAACGTAAGGTGCTTGAGTTATTCAACTTTTTCTTTCGTCGCCTTCAAGCTATTCAGCTCATAAGACCCCACTTGCAAGGGAAGGAGAGACCATGGATATTTCATCTTAATTTTCAATAGTTGTGACAACCCTAAGGAAAGTTGATATCCAATTTCCTACATGACCACCTTATCAATCATGTACTTAGGTAGAAGATGTGGGGGCTTTTGGAACCAAAGGCTCTAATATAGGTGCCCTTAGAAGAAGCGAACCAATATGAAATTTCAATAACCACTTCTTTAGCTTGATTTGTCATGTACAATGCCTCTTCTTTAAAGATCACCTAATAAAGCACAGTGAAGGAGTGCTCAACTAATTTTCAATAAACTCCTCTACAACTGAATTATGAGAGTATCTTGCAATATATATTGACAAAGAGAGGTTGTTGATACCACTTCCACTCTAGACCTAGAAACTCATTTTTTCGAAGATTCCATCAAGCAGGTATGTAGACATGAAGAACTGAGTTTGCACATGTTCTACATCCTTATTCACCTTTGGTACATTAATCTGCAGTTATTGGGCAAGTATGTCTGACCAATTGAAGATCTTCCTTCTTTGACTATTGGGTAAAGCATGTAGATCCTATAGAAATTCCTTGTATATTCAAACAACATATTGTAATATGATAAAACAATTTACTTGAATCTACTCTACTTATCAGTGGAAATAATAAACGCTCAATGAAATAATGAAGCATAAAAGAGAAAGAATTCAATCACACATAACACAATAATTTTCTATGGAAATCCACAACTAAAAACCCTTGCTATATGTATATTGCATTAATCAGAAAATATGAGAAGATTGCAATTATTTACTCAACCCTGAGAAACCTCTGCACTATCTCTATCTATCTCACTACCAACCTATGCAAAAGCTTCTCTTGGAACATCTTTCTCTCACAAGCTCCACGCACAAACTTTTTCTTCCTATTTCTTAGTCTCATCAACTCATGGTCACAAAAACAATGATTAAACGTGTGCCTTCATTCCTCCTTTTTAAGGCAATTGGAATGGCTAAAATTAGTGAGTTTTCTAATTAAGGAATGATTTATTTTAGGCCTTCTTCTATGCATGCACTATCTGTGATCTGAAAATGGGGTCTTAAGGCTTCTTTTCAAGCTTACAAGAACCTCTCCCACTTCCAAACCTTATATATTCCCAAGACCCAAATGATTAACCAATTGCAGAATTAATAATGTGCTTGAAAATAAGGTGTATGGTGGCGTTTATTTTTTACTGTTTATGTGCTTTAAAATTCTGTTGTTTATGCTGATATGACATGCATATAACAATAAAATATTACAGCAAATAACAAACACATAAGATAGCAAGTTTAATATGGAGTTCACCCAACACTCTTGGGCTACGTCTCCTTGAGCTCTAGTCAAACTCAACTAGGCTCTCTGGGATCATGGCAGCAGTTCTTTTACAAGTTCCACGCTCAAATCCACTAGCTTACACATAACACAATGGGCTTAAAACACCATCTTATCCCTGGCTCTGAAGCTCTCAGCTTTTTGGCTCTCGCTCTGGCTCTCGGCTCTAGCTCTGGCTCTAGCTTTGGCTCTGGCTCATGGCTTTAGCTCATGGCTTTGGCTCTTGCTCTGGCTCTTGGATCTCGACTTTGCCTTCTCTGAGCTCTCTCTCTCTTAGCCTCAGCATGCCTTTGTAACTCGCTTGACCTCCAAGTGATTCTTCAGCAACAACTCGTTGTTGTTAATTGAGCTCTCTGGTTCACTCGACCTCCAAGTGACTCTCAAAACTCTCTGCCTTGCCTCAGCAATCGTGCTCTCTGGATTTTGTGAGGCCTCTTCTGGCTCTGCGGCTACCACAACCATTTCTCTATGTGTAATCACTCCTCTGCGGCTCTGTGGCTTCTTCTGCTCCTTGTCTCTTCGTCTGGCCATCTGGGTCTGTGGCTATGTGGCTCTCTCAGTGTTACAAATGCATCATTGCCTATAAAATGCCTACCTACAGCGTGGCACAACGATCAGGGGTAGTTACAAGGAATTGAGGGCCTTTCTTAAGGTGAAAACCCTAAAAAAACCATATTTCCCAATACATAGAGATATACCAGAAATACGCTGGAAAACGCCTCATGGATCATTTAATTGGACTTCAAATATTATTGAATCACCCCTAAAAACCCTTTAAGGTCTACCTTTTATGGCTATCGCAAGCCCATTGTTGATATGCTTGATCATTGATCCAATGTTTGACAGTCTGTTTGAGGTGGCTTATGTGCACGGAGGTTACCTGCCCAAAAAGGCATTTTTCTCTCACCTCAGCCATGCCACGTGTCGGGTAGTGTATGGGTTTACGCCGCACCTATTCAAAACCACTTACCGCCTGAGGCCCGCCTAAAATCCCGCTTACCACGGATTTCAAAATTTATAGGGCTACATTTATAAACCTTTCAGGTCTATCATTCTATCACAAATCACTATCGCATGGCGTACTGGCCAAAACCCAAATACATTGAAAATCTAAATTTCTCGGATTTTAAATTCTATGAAATCGGGTCTATAAATCCTATCAGGTCCATGCCCTGATCGCTAGTCGCAATCGCAACGGCCCGAGGTTTTGCCCTTTGGGTATGCCGATCCACCAATCACCTCGATCTCCAATCGCGGATATCGCACCTCATGTATCACATCGGTGGGGATCTATGCCTTCTGCCCCTCCAATAGCTCTGATCACCGATATCACAATCGCATTCTAGCATGTCGCCTTGTTAGAGGTCCCGATATCAGGCGAAGGCCTACCTCCAATCTGATATATTGAAGATCGTTGATTGGGGGTCCTTCCGCCTTTGTGTTAAGTCCTTCCCTTTGCACATTTGCTATGCGATTTCCTTAAGGAGGCTTTTAAGCCATTTTTAGAAGAAATGCCTCCTTTTCCAAAGGACAAAGGCAATCTTCTTTCTGCGATAACTTCTTCATCCAAAGTCCATTTTAGCCCATTCAAGTTGTAGTAGATTTATAATGAAAAGATATATGCAATGGGACTATTTCCAAGAGCATCCTTGGACTTTCATTTTCCTCTGTGAGGAACACCTTAGACTTAGAAGTCTATCTTAGATCCATTTTGGATCACACCTTCCCACTAGAAGAACTTTTGGTCTCCAAAAGAATGACATACTTATCTGAACAGTGAATGAGAGTAACAGCACCCTCTTCTTTCAGCCTCCATACACTTTCTTTGCATAGTGCCTCTAAACCAAAGCCTTTGACCACTCTCCTTCCTGGATGTGTTGGTCCTCCTAGGAAGAACTAGTTTCCTCCTTGAATTCATGCAGAACTCCTACTAAGATGGTCACAGAAGGTAGTTTGAACTTCTCTGCCTTGATCATTGATCCAAGGTGGCTCAAACAAATGTGAAGTTCATCTGCTTCACAAAATTCTCATTTGCACCTTTTGATAAGCTGTCAACAACAACTGTTAACAACAACAGAAATACAGAAAACAACTAGATGGCCTAAAACTTCTGCTTCAGACAAAGAAACAGATTTCACATCTTGTGAACACTTCCATGTCTCACATTTGCATACAAATGATCGACTAGATAACAAGCCCACTAAACATGCCTTTAAAACAAATGACCCTTCAATTCAAGCATGTAGAAAAATACCATTAGGACTCTTTTTCAAATATGAAACACTTCATCATTATCTCCATCTTGGAGACCAAGTTAACTTCTCCCAAGTCAACATTATATGCATGTTTACAACAAAGCAATCAACCCTGCAAGCTAATTACACATACATGTTTCAAATACAAGGAAATCATCAGCATCCCTATGTTCATGCACGTCAAGCTTATGCATGCATTTCATCCTTCAACTTTCACTTAAGCACACTATACTTTCAAAGCTGAAATGAAATATAATGTTGCAGCAACAAAGTGAGTCTCCTATTCAACTTTTCCATTCACCTTATCCTGCAACTTGCATTCTCATTAACAAAGAAATGCAAATAGATGCATCAATAGACATGCAATATTAATTGGATAAGAACTCTAACCATTTCTTACTAATCCCTTTCAAAGGTGCTACCTTTGTCTGCACATCAGCATCAACATGTGAATCATCCTGAAACACATCATTCATGGAAACTTTCTTTCCATTTCTGCCATCTTCTCTTTCCACTTTCTTAAGCTTTTGTGGAATCATTGTTGGGTTCAAAGTCCAGCATTTTGCAGCAAGATGCCCTTGCTTATGGCAATAAGTGCACTACATGTGCATCCTCTTGACAACATGATTTGCCTTGTCCAATGGACCTTTGGCTTCTTACCTCCTTTCCTTCAAAATTTTCCTTTATGTGGCCATTCTCTTCCAACATCTAGAAACATTATGGTTATCCAAATCACAAAAGGAACATGCAATTATTTTCCCATATCTATGTGGAAATTTAGCATGCTTTGCAAAATCAAAAGGAAGATGATTAGAACCAGATTTATAACTTTCTCTTCCTTTATTTCCTTCATGAGGAGGTGAATCAAATGAAGAAGTGGCTCCCATTGGAACACCATCAATCTCCTCAAGGTTGTTAGAATTTCCACAACTCTCTAGTTCAGGTGCATGCTTCTGAACACCTGCATCCTGCAAATGATGTTTCAAGCTATTGCATTCCTCCTGAATACAATCTTCACACTCTTGAGGTGGAAGACCTGCAATGCAACTCCTTCTTGGAGTTGTTTCAATGGTCTTCATGGCAGCTTTGGAACTTTCTCCATAAGATTGTCCATAGCCAAGACCCAAACACTTAGGTCTTTCCTCAACTATTATTGGCTTAACAATACCTTGTGCATGTTTAGCCAAGCCTTTTCCTTCATAGCCCATCTTAGACATTAGCTTGGAACCTATGCCTCTAGTAAGTTTTTTAAAAGAACCAATATAAGCATTCTTAGAAGAATTTGAAGACAAACTAGAATGGTTTACCTCTTCTTCAAGTTGATACTTGAACAAGGCTTCTTTGACAAAAAGGAGTTGTGACTCCAACTCATGCATCCTTTTCAGGTTCATATCTGCAATATGAAGTTGCCTCTCCATTTCCTGCAATTTGTCAGAAAGCAACTGCTTCTCTTCCTCCACGAAATTCAACTGCTCTCTAAGTATGCTACTCTTCCTTCCATCCTCATACATTTCTCTCACCATATCCATCATGGTGGAAAAATCTTGCTTCATGTCTACATCAAAGACTCTTGTGAAGAAAGAAGAATTTTAGGACTCACTTGTAGAAGTTTTCATTATGCCAATGAATAAAAGAACTTCAAACAAGATTAATAAAGAGCTTGTTTAGCAACCTTTTGCAATAAACCTCTTGTGATTCAAGGATTGCCTTGAGGTCCTTTGGGTAAGAAGAATGCCTTCAACCCTTCTTCCTTCTTGTCCTTCTTGGACTGAGCTATCAATAGATTTCCCATCACCTCTGCAGACTCACACAATAGTCAATCTACAACAAGCATACAATCAATAAAACAATCAATCCTTGACTACCCAAACACCTTCCAGACAAGCAATCTTTTCTCTGTCAATCAAGCATTCTGATATAACATTCTTTGAAGGTGGGATTAATAAATCTTAGGCTCTGATACCACCTGATCTGAAAATGGGGTCTTAAGGCTTCTTGTCAGGCTTACAAGAACCTCTCCCACTTCCAAAGTTTATATATTCCCAAGACCCAAATGATTAACCAATTGCGGAATTAATAATGTGCTTGAAAATAAGGTGTGTGCTGGTGTTTATTTTTGACTATTTATGTGCTTTAAAATTTTGTTGTTTATGCTGATATAACATACATATAACAATAAAATATTATAGCAAATAATTGTTAAACACACATGGGCAGCAACATAACCTGAAGGATAAAACATGAGAATACATTTTTATTAACAAATCATATACATTTATAGTACATGGTTTGACCGTTGGGTTTCACATCCCAAGGTCTCTTGTACTTCCTTTTGTCTATTCGACTTCCACACTAACCCATTGAGGATTAGTTGTCCAACATTCCCCCCCTAATCCAAAGGGTTATGTATGAGTCCAAGAAGAGCGTTGTAATACAAAATGTGCAAAAAATGCATGGCAGCACTAGGCTGAATGTGCTCTCTGAAATGTTTGGTATAAAGGGTGGTGGTTTAAGGATGACCACCAACACTGGAATGCTTAGTGCAATTCTCGGAACTCTTCCAAAACTAGCAAGAAGCCGAAGGCTTCTGCTAGAGGAAGTCCTCCTATTGTTTTGAAGAGGGAAATCTTCAACCATGAAAGGGAGTTCTCACCCCGCATAAAAGGGAGAACTTCAACCTAAAAAGGGAAGTCTCAACTTGTGATGGTTTAAGGATGACCAACAACTCTGGAATGCTTAATGCAATTCCTGGAACTCTTCCAAAACTGGCAAGAAGTTGGATTCTTCTGCTAGAGAAAGTGTCCCCAATTCTATTCCTAGAATTATTCCGAAACTGGCAAGAAGTTGAAGTCTTCTGCTAGAGAAAGTGTCCCAGATTACCAACTGAAGGCATGCTCAGGAGCATCTTTGTCTCTAGCTACAACTCTGAAATTGGTGTGGTAGGTTGTGGCTCAAGCTCGCTTAATGTGACTTTGAAGCTTGTAGATGACCATCATTTCCCCCCGTGTCAGATATAAGGTGAGATGATGGAGAAAACTCAACTGCAAGATTGTTCAATACTCTGGAACAAGTTCTGACATGTGATTGGAATATCTTCTTGGCTATTGATTCCCATTGCCAAGAAGCGATCCATCCAGGATGAATCTTTGTTCTTGCAGGATGTTTGTTTCTGAAGCATCTGTGTGAAGAATGGGTGATTTTATGACAGTGCTTTCATGGATGAAGATCAAAATAGTGATCTTTCAAATGGCCAACTCGATTACAGTGTTGGCATTTCAGAATTTGTTGTTGTTGTTGTTGTTTTTGTTGTTGTTGTGGAAGAGGGGCAGAATCTGGAACAGCTGAAGGTGAACTGTCATGAGGAGTAGGTGAACTATCATGAATGAATCCAGCACTTTTGAAACTGAATGGGCTTGGAGTAGTCTAGAATATGAAAGGACACGTCCTTGTCATATCCAAGACCAGTTCTGTGCTTTTTGTGGACAAGTTATTCCCAAGGTCTGATGATGGGCTTGGGAAGTGAAAACTGAACTTCTGCATCTACATGTACAACTGCTGCTTTATGGGAGTTTGTTTCAATCTTATGAACAGAAACAGGTTCAGAATGACTCCTCTGTTTTAATTCTTCTTGTTGTAGCTGAGATTCGAGCTGCAAAAAATCAACTTTCTTTTATGCATTTTGTAGACAGATCTGAATGTTTGTGAGAGAAACTTTGCTGGCTTTTAATGTATCATGAGTAGTAGACAATATCAGAGTTTTGAGGAACTCTAATACTTCATTGATTCTGGCCATTTTTTTCTTCAATGTCAGAATTACACCTTAAAAACTGATCACAACTACTACTCAATGCAGAAAAGTAATACCCACTCCCAGCACACAGCAATATCCTTTATATATGCACAGAAAATTATCAATGTGCAACCAGCAAGCACCAATTACAATCCATTACATAAAAAATAAGAGTTTACTCATGACCAACACTATGTTCTGACAATACAACATACTAAAATTTTCTCCACAAAAGATTACTTTTATTTGTCAAAACAATCATTGCCTTTATACACCCCACCAAACTCTTATGCAGTAGTCGAATCAAGGAACCAATGTATATATATGTAGACAAAAACTATAGTGAGTTTTAAATACAATGCCATAACTGGGGCAGCAACACCTGCAAACTTGCTTGGATCCTTCAAATACTCCTTCACTTTCAAATCAAAAATGATGGCTATCAAAACTTCAACAACTATAGCACCATGTCATGGACAGTACTTGAATTCTCATATATAAAAGTTTTAACTAGGGTACGAACAAATATGCTCTTATCTTTCCTCTTTCTTCAAAGAAAACAATCTACCCTCATATATCACACAAAATTTATGGAGAGCTAAGTTAGCATATAAAGAGTCAACGATACCTCCAATATTCCAATAAGAATGACGAACGCATACCTCAACCAATGATATTCAACACACTGCATATATATAAAGCATGGACTCAACTCAAACCCATAACGATTAATACACCAGCACATATATCATTTAACATGGAATCGACCAGTGAAAAAATTGGACATCATTGTTACTACGTCCATCACATAGCACTCAATCATGTGCCACATATGTTTTCCATACGCAAGTCTTCAAAAATTCAATGCACAACAAACATTGTCTGTCTTATTCCACTCATCGACTTATCGAGTTGTTGCACATATATATAACATAGAGGTTCAAAATTGAGAATGCACAAACACTTTATAATTCGGCTTTGCTTGTGGGTAAACTAGGAAACCAATTAAAAATTCAATTCATAAACCATGAATAACTCAGTGTTTCACCACACACTGAAAATAAACCAATGCACTGAGGCTCAATGTTGCAAGAATTACAATGGAGACGATGATCAGGACATTCCAAATACTTTGTATTCAAACTTTGACTAGGTGAAATTCCTTTTTTTTTCTTAAATCATTCCAAAGAATCTTCAAGATTTCATTCCATCGAACACAGATAAATGAATAAACCAACAAAAATATATATATATTAGGCATTGGTTTCCACACATATTACTTCAATCAAGGAAGATACTTCCATGGGAAACAACCCTCAAAAAATTTGAAGTCGCACTTTAACTCATAAAATAGCCCCAAATTTCGTCAATTTGTTGGGAATTTCAACAGTTGAACCCAAACTCACCGAAAAGAAGCTGAATTTTCCAACTCCAATGGAAAAATCTAGCTCCATATCGGCTCACATAAATTAAACCAACAAAATCTAATTGATATCCAGCATCATTACTGAGATATTTGTGCGTGAAATCAATCTCCGACTCTCTGACAGATGTAGAGTTGAGTGGAAGCACTTTTTAGTATGGGTTGACAACCATATCACAATATTGTGGAGTTTAAAGCCATGAAATTCCAATCAAAGAAAAACTTCTAAATTATATGAGGTATGGATGCAATTAGGCAATAGAAATGGCAGCGGTAGCTAATATAGAGATGTTGGATGGTGCCTACTTTGTAGGCAGGAATGAGCTTCTAGCATGATCAATTCTACCCCACAGCTCAATCTCTCCAAAATAGAGGAGGCTGCATAAGGAGTTGTTCAATGCATTGGAGGAGACCAACGGATTTTGAAGGACAAAGAAACAACATCCAAAAATGGAGACTAGGATGAATCCCTCGCAAATATTACGCAAAAAGAAAAGGACCTTCTAGCGAAAATAGTAAATGTCTTGAACTCTATGCAAAATGCTATGGATCCGATACAATTATCACATTTGACTCTAAACTCACTGAATTCCAGTGTGAGATGGAGAGAGTTAGAGAACAATGACTGAAAATAGTGAACAACAAATATCAACAGTCCTCAACACAGAAAATAGTGAACAGTGAAACACAATTCAAAGGAGTATAGAAGTAATGCATCCTGTCTTCCAATTAGCAGAGATGACTGCATGAGAAAACAAATCGATTAAAGGATCCCAAATTGGGTGTTCCCTGGATGCACGCCACCTTTGGAAGATCCAGCAGTAGGAATCCGGTGTCTACTGGCAAAAGAAGCAACTAAAGGGTGGATGCAGCGATGGAATGTAGTAATTAGAGGATTGTCCAACATTTTTAGAAACAGGTGCCATTTATTGCATCAAACACTCAAAGCTCATCAGAATCTCTGATAGATCTAGCCACTAGTGCAAATTCCATGAATAGCCCTTATAATTCCTTAGAAAACGCATGTAACAAAATTTTCAAGCATATTATTATATGGCAGAGAGGAGCAGCAATTCCGTGAACCGATATCACAAAGAATAGAAGCGTTTTTGTATGGCAGAATATACAGCGCGCATGACTCAAAAGCACTCAAGGCAACCTAAATGATAGGTCAGTATTTGCAGGAAAATAGTGGCTCATTATAATGACTCAAAATGGAGCAAGACCAACGATCGCCTACTTTGATACCATGTTAAACACACATGGGCAGCAACATAATCTGAAGGATACAACATGAGAATACATTTTTATTAACAAATCATATACATTTATAGTACATGGTTTGACCATTGGGTTTTACATCCCAAGGTCTCTTGGACTTCCTTTTGTCTATTCGGCTTCCACACTAACCCATTGAGGATTAGGTGTCCAACAATAACAAACACATAAGACAACAAGTTTAATATGGGGTTCATATGAAACTCTTGGGCTATGTCTCCTTGAGCTATAGTCAACTTTTTATGAAACCAACTCAAGAAAAGATAGAAAAGATAGATCAATGCCTTAGAATTCAGCCTCTTCGAGGGGGAAACCTCCTTTACATTACATAAATGAACAATTCTTG
>APFE030417903.1:37043-57604 GCA_000404065.3 Pinus taeda
TAGAGGGATTCTATGGGGCACAGTAATAACAATATGGGGGCAATATGGGCACAATAATATTAATAAGGGGTATAACTACAATAATAATGGGGTAATCACTAGTATTATAGGGACCCAACATGCCCCTCGCCTTCAAAAAAGTGTTGTCCTCAACGCTTGAGTAGTTCTGGATACTTCTACATAAAATTCTCATCCTCCCATGTGGAATCTTCAGTCCGTGGGGGGGACAAGTCCCCCCCGCACCCCCTGCGTGGAGGGGTGTACAAACTTCCTAGGGTATACACCCGGCTGAAACAAAGACCTCTGTACAATCATGCTACATAAATAACACGCAACGGCCCAACGGTCTGCCCTTTGGGTATGCTGACCGCCGATCTGCCGATCCGCCAATCACCCCAATCACCGATTGCCGATATTGCAACTCGTGTATCGCATCAGCAGGGGTCTATGCCTTCTACCCCTCCGATCGCTCCAATCGCCGATATCACAATCGCATTATCGCATCTCACCTTATCTAAGGTCCCAATATCGGGCGAAGGCCTACCTCTGATCCGATATATCAGAGATCGTTGATTGCGGATCCTTCTGGATTTGTGTTAATTCCTTCCCTTTGCACATTTGTGATGTGATTTCCTTAAGGAGCCTTTTAGGCCATTTTTAGAAGAAATGCCTCCTTTTCCAAAGGACAAAGGCAATCTTCTTTATGTGATAACTTCTTGATCCAAAGTCCATTTTAACCCATTCAAGTTATAGTAGATTCAGAATGAAAAGATATATGCAATGGGACTATTTCCAAGAGCATCCTTGGTCTTTCATTTTCCTCTGTGAGGAACACCTTAGACTTAGAAATCTATCTTAGATCCATTTTGGATCAATCTATTTAATTTAGATGATTTTACAACTAATAGTATACTTTCCCTGAACTCCAATCTCAACTAGGTCTTTCTCTAATCTCACATGCATGAGTTAATTGTGAGTGAATATTTAGTTTATTGGTTGAGTAGTGTTGGTTACACCCCACTACTGGATCTCCCACTAATTCCTTCATCAGTTGGAACTAGTTTAGCTGAATTTAACTCAGTTAAACCGAATTAAATAATTACAACTCAAAAGAACTCAACCTAGGCCCCTAAAATTCAGGAACCACTCTACATGACTATAGATAGACTCCCAAATTGAATTAACTAAGCCAATTAAGTCAAATTAACTTAGTTAACTATTACAAGCTATTATGAGAATAAGAATTACAATCTAATTCCTAATTTAATTCAAGGAAAAAATTAAATTAGGTTTTTTCTTCTTGATGCAATTTTTAACATTTATTGTTGCTATTTTCAACACTCCCTCTCAATAAGAAAAGAATTCAACTCTATCTCGATCTGATACCTTTGGAATGTTCTACATACAACACTTGTCACTTTTGTTGCTTCTACTGCAACATCTACAACCAAAAAACACCCAAACATAATAAACTGAATCAACTGTGTCTCCAAATGTCTACTGGGAAAACTTTGTTGTTGCTAACTCTGCTACTAAGCCCCCTACACTATTGTCAACACTGCTTTGCACTCCTCAGTATCTGACTAACATTGATCCTCTTTCTACTGAATACTATGGGCCCCCGTTGCAAGGTAATGATCCATGAGACAAAAAACACCTCAATGGATCATGCCCAAATTTTTGCACTCTTGGGATTATTGCTTCACATCACCCCACCTCTCACTTGGAGATATGGCTGCATTTTCTCCCTCTGCCCACTTGCCTTGAAATTTCCCCCTACTGGAGATCTCTTCTTGAGTGGATGTCTCCACTCAATCTCCTCTCTACTTCTCCAACTGTGGTTGCTCCACAACTTGTGATGTTGCATGTTGAGAGGTAATTTATGCTCCCTCTCAACCACCAAGTCTCTAACCGTTGCCTTTCTCCTCAAGGCTTTGCATGCATCTTTTACCTCAAGTTATACAGGTTCTTGACTCACACCGATCTATTTCACCTGTCCTGTGGCGATGTGTCCAAGGAAAACCTTTCCTTTGCTAAAAATCACATTGTAGCCACAGCCTTCGAATATCGCGACAAAAACAAGATTTTTATTTAATCCTGGAACATACATCACATATGTGAGTCTAAGAGGGGAGCCATAATCCCTCTAAAAATTAACAGTGTCGATGTCGGTTGTGCTATACCTCCCATCATCTCCAAACTCTATGTTTTGCTTGAAGTATTTCTCCTCCAAGTCACTGAAGAGATCTCTATTCCCTATCATATGGAATGAGGCACCACTGTCAAGATGCCATGTGATTTTCAACACGTAGTGTTTTCCATGCATGCAATGAGAGTGAAATCAAGTTCGAATTGTGAAGCTAGATCTTCACCTACTTCTGCTACTACAAACTCCTTCTTGTTTTCTTTCTTTTGTGGGAATTTCGTGGCATAGTGCTCGAACTCGTGACAGTGAAAACACTTGATGTTCGAAAAGTCCTTCTTCTCTCAACCCTCCTTGCCTTGGGACTTCTTTCCCTTGGCTTTCTTTTCTTCACTGACTAATGCAAAATCCTCTTCCACTTATTTGGATGAGGTCCCATCTCTAGTGTTCCAACAAATCTCTTCTTGCACCAAGTTGGACCACAATCACTCCCACTACAATACCATGTAGAAATTGCTTGTAGATTCAAATGATAAATTGTAATATGCTAAAACAATTGAATTTAATCTACTCTACTTATCCGCAGAAACACTAAATGCTCGATGAAATCACAAAGCATAAAAGAGAAAGAATTCAATCACACATAACACAATAGTTTTTTGGGGAAAGACAGCTAAAAACCCCTGCTATCTGTATATTGCATTAATCAGAAAATATGAGAATATTAAAATTATTTTTTCAAGCTCAAACAACCTCTACACTATCTCTATCTATCGCACTACCAACCTGTGCACAAGATTCTCTTGGCACACCTTTATCTCACAAGCTCCACACACAAACATGTGCTTCTTATTGTTGGTCTCACAAACTCGTGCTCACCAAAACAATGATTAAAATTGTGCCTTCATTCCTCCTTTTAAATGCAATTCAAATGGCTAAAATTAGTGCTTTTTCTAATTAAGGAATGATTTATTTTAGGCCTTCATATGATTACATGCACCATCTACTTAATTTAGACGATTTTACAACTGATAGTATGTTGTCCCTGAACTCCAATCTCAATTGGGTCTTTCTCTGAACTGACATGCATGAGTTAATTGTGAGTGAATCTTCAGTTTACTAGTTGAGAAGTGTTGGTTACACCCCACTACTGGATCTCCCACTAATTCCTCCATCAGTTGGACTAGTTTAACTGAATTAAATAATTACAACTCTAAATAACTCAACCTGCCCCCCTAAAATTTAGGAACCTCTCTACATGACTCTAGATAGACTCACAACTCGAATTGACTGAGCCAACTAAGTCAAATTAACTTAGTTAACAAGTTGTTATGAGCATTAGAATTACAATTTAATTCCTAATTTAATTCAAGGACAAAACTAAATTAGGATTTTTCTTCTTGATGATATTTTTAACATTTCTTGTTGTTATTTTCAACAGATCCATCCTTCTTCAAAAAAATTGGTGCTTTCCTATCCATACAGCCTGTAACACATTTCCATGAGGTACCGGTAAGCATTATTCAATTATTTTATCTTGTATATCCCCTTTGGCTTATGGTGAAACTTGGTTGGTTCCTGCCACCATGACCTGATCACAACCTTGGTATTCAAATAAGTCCAATCTGCATAATACTGAGCATTGAAATAAAATTATAGCTTAGGAAGTTTTTAGTATGCATGGAGATCATGTTTTTTATATGTCACGAGAAATTTTTCACTCACACTACTCAAGATCATGTTCTTGTAGTTTAGACCCTGCAATATCCATCTGATTACTTCTGCACATGGTACCACTAGATACCTACAAGTAACTCCATGGACTACTTGTAAGTAACTCTGTGGAATGAACTCATGGAAACACAATGTTATTTCCATAGATAATCACTTACTCTATCAAGCTATCATATGCAAGAAGCAGCCACTGAGAGGAAGGATTGCGCAAGGCTTGAATACAAGCGACATATTTCAGGCAAGAGTGACCTGACTGGTCACTAGAAGTGCATACTGCGTAAAGACTAAGAGGAGATACTATGCATGCTTGGTCAACAAGAGGAAAATTTGAAGGTTGGATCTCATAATTGTGCAATGCGTAGTTCTTGGGAGAGAGAGGACTCCTTGACTACGCAATTTGCAACAACAATGTGTTAAAATTGGAAACTATGGACAAATTCCACTTTGGACAGCTCATTTGATGGATATTATTATTTCATTGAATTCCTCTCTTAGAGAGGACAAAAATCGACCGAAATATCATCAAATTTGGATAAGAGAAAGTATATTTTTCAATCATAAGCCCACATGTGCATATTTGATCAGGTTGGCCCTAAAGAAAATTGGACACCCTTGGAAGGCTATAAATACAAGTGATGTCAACCTAATTTGGACATTATAATGAGAAATTCTTCTATTCTCTTTCTTGTTTTTGGCTCGCACAGGTCTGAGGCAAGTCCACAAGAGGAATGGGTTCGCATGAAGGTGAAATTGCAGGGTCTGAAGCTCACAACTCTATTTTAGGGTTTTGGGCCTTAGTCGCAGGCATGACATAGAGACATCTCGACTACAATCACTTGTTGGAAATATCTTTCGTGTGACTAAATCCTTTCAGTCACATGCACAACTTGTCCTCCATGCAACTGGAATATAGGGTTCTAGGTTACAATCATTAGCTTGACAAAGGATATTTTTGATTGCAATCATTGACTTATAGGCTCAAGGGAGTGACTGGAACCTCTTAATCGCAAGCATGACTCCTCCTCCATGTGACTGGGACCTAAAGGTTGAAATTTTAGTTGTTCGAAGTTTCCTCTCGTTGACTGCAGTGTTCGACAGTTGATCGCATACAGTGGCAGTTCATTATAGGCTTCTGAATTAGGGTTTTGATTATTGGCATGGATGAGTTCATCTCATTAATATTGTTTAGATGATTTTTTCTGGATAGTTATATGGATGAAGATATGGATCATTGTACTCCCTATTGTTGAATCATTCAATAACAATCTAATAAGAAAAATAATTTGAAAGGGTTTTTCCCTAGTCTCCGACCAATCCTAGTGTCTCCATGTGTGAATTATTTTCTTCTATTGTTGCTTTATGTTCTGCTGCATTGATGATGATGATATTTTTCTTTCTACGTAGTTTCATATGTTGGTGAATAATGATGTAAAACTGAATAGTGTTATGATGTTATGGGGTGAATTTAATGTGCAAATGAAGAAATGTAATTATCAAAGCAAGGAATAATATAGCCCTAAGAAAAATTAACATAGTGGACAGAGGGTGATAGATGGTTGGTTGGAACTATGCAGTGCATAGATGAGGCCAAGGATTGTGCAATGCATAATCACAGTGAGCAGGGATGGCACCACTGTTGACTAGAGTTGTGCAATGCATAGTTGTAGAGAGAGAGGGATTAGGAGGTTCACATGTCAGATTAGTAGAGAACAATGCCTAAGATATGTTGCCTGGAAGGGAGAAATGTGTAATTGGAGAGATGAAGATGGAGATCTATTTAGAAATAAACTAAGTATATATCAATAGAAAGCAATGAGGATTGTGAGAAGATTAACATGCATAAATAGATTCATTTGTTATTATTACCGGAATGCAAAAGGACGTGGAACATGAAACAACTTTAGAAAAGAAGCATGCAAGAGAGAATTGACACATGAAAAAAACAAATATAGAAAAAGTGACACTTGTAATTCAAAAATTAGGAAAAAACAATACGTGTGAATGCAAAAATGACAAAAGTGAAAGTAAAAGTAGCTAAAAGCAACATCTATGAAACATAACCAAAAGAGTAGCGCACATGCAACCAAAATCTGCTTATGCTCAAAGAATGCATAGAGTGCCAAATATGAAGGTAAGAATGAGCTTCAAGATAGATTATTATATAGGTGAGCACTCATAGATCTAGGGTTAGGGTTTGCACATGCATGTCAAAAATCTAGGAGCTAGGGTTAGTTAGTTGCCACTTGTAATAGTGCTAACTTTTGAAAGTGTGCCCACACTATCAACAAGTTTTGTGCAATATTTATCCACATGGAGTGCACAATTTCAATTGACTGTCTTTAGGAATTGTGCATTTCACTGACACAAGGGACTGCACATAAACTAACTCAAGGGATTGTGCAATTGCTTATCAAAATATACTGAGCAATTGATTGTCATAGAGGATTGCATAGTTTCTACTGTCAAGGTATACACATTCACTACCATCAAGGAGTGCATAGTTGTGTAAGGCAATAAGTGGTTGTCAACTTGAAATGCGAAATTGAGGGCTACAAGCTAGGTATGTAATATTGATAAGTTATGACTCTTGAGATCACTAGAATATGACTTGACGCTTAGGAAAATAATACCAAGAATGACTTGTGCACCTCAAAACAAAAATTCACAAGACCAAAGTGGGGCTCTAAAATTAGAATATAAGAAAACTTTTGGAGGGGGTTGTAGTAGCTAAAACACTTGACGATTCACTTCAAGAACCCTAGCTTCAATGTCTATGTCCAACTCTATGCACAGCTTCTAGATTTCAAGAAGTATTCTTTCATTCTATTCATCACCATAGATTTATTACTTAGCTCAGTTAGAGATGTAGTCTCTTCTATTCCTCTCATCTACTTAACACATTCATAGAGAAAGTCAAACTTCAGTTGTTTCGATTAGGGAGTAGGAGTATGTACACATGCAAGTTTAAGATGTAAGAGTTTTGATGCCATCTCTGGTGTTGCTTCACTACTAGCAAGCCTGTTCAGTACCCCGATGGAGTCACTTCAAGGAATCATAAGTATTTCTTTGTTGCAAGCGAGCCTATTCAGTACACCAATGAATTTTCTTGCTTCACCCCTCTACACAGGAGTCCTTTCTCTTCTTTCACTTGTTATTTGTTTATTTCATTATTATTATTCACATTTTATTAATGTTTATATCGCCATAGGTGGAAGAGGGATCCTGACTTATTTAACAAGTAAGAGAAGTTGTTCCTTGTTTTATAGAGACTCTTTTGTATATACCTCTAAAATTAGTATGCTCTCTTGAGCTTGCTCCTTTCCCTTATCTACTCAACCAAGTTGACATATTGAATTTATTAGTAATAAAAGGTTGATCTGAGGAATGAAGATCCTATTATAGAGATGTGCATTGTATATCTACTACGGCTTTCACTAGGAAACAAAGATGTATTTTTTTGGCTAAGCATAATGGATTGTTAAAGATATAGGCTTAAATAAAGAAGGGTAACAAAAGCTAACCAAGCATTGTTAGTTGTTGCAACATCCTCTTAAATTTTCCACATTTCTTCAAAGCCAAACAAGACAACATTCACATAAAATCTTATTTATGTACAAACTCGAAAGAAAGCATGAAAGACCAAAATCAAAAGGAAACGGAAGAAAAGGAAAAACTTAAAACAAATGCAGGGAGGGAAACTAAACTAACCTACACCTACACTAGTGGATGGAAGGTTAGATTGTGTAAAATCAAATTTCCAATGTAGCCACAAAAGTGGCTCCTGACCTATATGGGTGAGGATAAGGGAAATAAGAACCAAGGTGAAACCAAGTGTAACAGTGTAAAGGTTAACTCGAAAGGCTTGCACATCAACTTGAAGGCTTTGGCATATTGGTAGAAAATCATGACAAGTATTCTTTAGCTAACATGTCTACCACTTAACCTTGATGGCCATACAAACCTTGATAAGTTCTCGTAAAATCACATTCACTCATGTCTTCCATCTCAAAAAACATCATGAAATATCAAAACTTATAAGTAGCGGCAGAGCTTTCCAAGTAAGATTCTTCTAACCATATGACAATCGAATCATGATATGGAAAACAATATATTGAAGAATATTCAAAAGAAGATGAATTCTTGATTCTCCTAATAGGATCATGAAGAGTATCCTATGAAACTACTTTGATCGGATCATGTTTGGAGACTTCATCAAGATTGTGAGAACCTAACATAACCATCAGAGAAGACTAAAGTGCCTCAACTCCTTGACAAGTTTCCAAGCTATACTCAAATGGTAAATCATCAAAAACACGTGGCTTATAAATATCAACCAATGGATAAGCACAACCATCACTAGATGTATCTATAGACACATCAGCAAAGTCACTGACTCGATCAAATTTATCATTTGACACATGAGACTCCTCGTGGATAGAGAATCTAGATGAATCAAAAGATGAACTCGCTTGAAAGTTTAGAGTTGCAAATTCTTCTCCTCTATTTGAGTGATGAAACCTTCTTGTACTTGATCACCATTTGAACTGATAGAATGGTAATTAAGATAATTTTGAACAATTTCTAATGAAACTAGTTGATCAGGTGGATCAAGACAAAGCGGAGCATAAGGTTTAGATGATAGAGGACAAGAGGTATCTCTTGAAAAATAAATATCATCAATTAAATCATATTCAAGATTTAACTTATTTGCATCAAGATTATAAGTATGAGGGGACGATGGAGGTGGGATAGGTGGATCAACAATCTGATTTTCAAGTTCTCCAACTTCCACATCAATACATGAGACTAAGGGTAAAAGAGGAGGGGAAGAAACAAAATGAATATCAAGTTACTACTTTGAAGTCTTAAGTGTCCAAGACAAGCAAAGTTGGGAAACTCAAAGATGATTAAGATACGGGTGGTTGTAAAGAAACCTTAGCTAAATACTGAAACTTTTCATTCATAAAACCCTTATCCACATCTTCTTCAGAAAAATTCATAACAAAAGTGAATAAATCTCTCATGAAAATCTTCCAGAGATTCATTATATTGCATTCTAAGATGAATAATCTTCTTATACACATTTCCATAACTTTAGTTGTCAAAAGCTTGGTGAAGCTCCATGAAAAGCTGCTTAAATGAGTGAATGGAGGAAAATGGTAAATATATGACACCATTTTTTAAAATTTCCTTCAAGAGCGAGAATGAACAACATACAAGCAACATCTTCATAATTAACTTCATAAGAATAAAAAAATTTAAGAAACCGAAGAGTATTCTCAAGAATGTTTGTTTCACCCTTTCCATTGAAATTCAAATTCGACAAGTTATGAATGATTATCGTAGGAATTTTAAGGTTTACACTTTTATAAAAGCATCTTGGGATTATGATTTCGGAGGAAGACATTTAAGATGAAAATTGAAACCAGACTCCATGGGCTTATCTTGTCATCTGACCCTCTTTCTAGCGCTAAAACCTGTTGATGGTGCTGGAAATCGCCAACAGTAAGGGGGTCTCCTCAATATTAAGTCCCAATTAGATCTCACACCATTTTGGATAGGAGCCCCATTTGGAATATGGGCTTGGCTGCCATAATTTTCATCTTAAGGATATTCCTTGACTGCAATAAACGCAAGAGATCATACACATAGCTTTGAGGTCAACAAGTGAGTAAGCTTTGTGAGATGCCAATTACAATGCATAAAATGGATTTCCACCGAAGGGAAAGAAAGAGTGGGTCTCTAATAGAAAACTAATAGTACTATCCCAAAAGAGACACACGAGAGCAAGGAAAGACTCATTAGTTAACCTGCAAAATAGTTCACAAGATAACAATGATCATGAAAGAAAATAACAATGCACATTCAACAAGATATATAACAAAGCAACAAAATAGTTCATTCCCTTTAGTATGTATGGATATAAACATATACTGCAAACATTAAAAGAATAGTCTTACAACATTCAAAATACATGCACGAAAGTGAACTAGCTCTTAGAGATTCTGATGATTAAGTGAAAGTTCCAAGTACACACTAACAATTATGAAACACTAGCCCAAATAGTAGAACAAGAAACTACCAATTGCTCCTCCAAAGAATGATCTTATCTCATATGCTAAACTAGAGAAGCCAAGGCTAGTTCTCCAAAAGTCGAAGCCCTTTTCTTGAGTTATGAGGGTTTATTTATAATAAGTGAGGTGTCATTTCACCTCCCCGTGTGACTCGTGAACTCCCTCATGACGCTTTAGCTTCCATTTGTATTTTAGCTTCTATTTAACCTTTGAGCTACCTAATGACTCTTCATATTCCCTATGTGACTCTTGAACTCAGACTTTACACATTTACATCTTCTTATTATTTTTGAAATACAAAATTATAATAAGACAAAGTGTGGCTATTAGTCATAAGACAAAATAATACATCATGTATAAACTTGTGGAAATGGTATCTCGACGATGGTAACATGTAACTCTGTAGTAAGATATTCGTGTCAAGCTTTGTGTTCTCTTGTTATGTGCTAAACCTTCATTGGTACATCTGGATTGTATCTAATTTTACCCTCCAGTCCATTTGGATATATGGTCTTTGAATTTGTTTGAATGATGCTCAACAAAATAATTAACTTAATGTGTATGTTTGTTGTCTTAGTCACATTCTGCAGAATAGATTCTTTGGTCACCTCGAGCTCATCCTGAATGGTCGCCTGTTTGATGTTGTTCAAAGAATCTTCTATCTATTTCTTGGTAATTCTCTTACTCTTTACTTCTGTAAGTGTGCCAATACAAGGTATCTTGTGAATCCTAACCAAGGAGTTCAATCCATTATGCAACCATGAACATGTTATTATGGTGTTGGTGAAAGAAGTATGGATTTGCTCATAGATCTATGTAAACATCCTAATTTTTTCTCTATATATTTCAACATTTTGTTTGCTTTTCTTGACCAACACTACAAGTGTGTTCAAATATTTGGTGCCCCAATCCTGGATCACATCTATGGCTATGTAAGTTTTCTTCGAGACCTTTACCATATTATGTGATCATTTTTTCACTTCATGTAAGAGCGCCACTTATTCATGAAGAGTGAACATCTCATCATATAACTCCTTCGTAGTGTCTTCTTGGGGATTAATTTCTTTAAGTATTGTTGCTTTGGACTCATTTTTACTAGCACCAGTGGAAGATAACTTGTGATTCTCAGGCATGAGATGATCAATTTGTTGCCTTGCTAAAGCCAATTCCTTTGCTAATTGTTCCTTTTCCCACATTTAGAAATCAATGTTATACTTAGTGGCTTCGACAAAGGTTGCATTTGTTGTTGCAACTACTCTTGGATTCTTTCTAGCATTCAGGAAATTCACCCTTTCTGTGTTGATGGAAATGGGGTGATGAGGTTCGTTCAGAAAAAAATATCTTCTTCTTTCTTGCACTATTATTCTCTTCAGTTAATCGAAGGTAAAGTTTGAAATTTCCATGACCCTGTCATTCAATGGAGGAACTATTCCCACCTCGTTGAATGGAATATGGAAATTAGTAAGAGGTTGAGACCGATAGCTTGTTTGCTATGTGACCAAAATAAAAAAAAATTCTTGATCATCCTCCTCTTGTTCATCATCCATCTACTAGTCCTGCAAATTATCTTCATATTTACTCTTGTTTGCTTCTTCTAATAACAACTTTTGCCTTTCTTTTTCTTCTCTTTTCTTCTGCAAGTCCTCCTCTAGTTGTTTCCTTCTAGTATCTTCTTCCATTTTATTTTTCATATCTTCCTTTCTTCTTTGCATGTCTTTTATTTTATTTCGTAACTTTTCTTCTTTTTGTTTCATTTCTTCCTCATGCTTACATTCCTCTTCCTATTTCTTATCTACTTCCCATTTTTTCTCCTCTTCTTGTTGCTTCCTCCTAGCTTCTTCAAATTCCTTTCTTTTCCTCTTTGCTTAAATTGCACCCTTGTTGTTTGGATCTACTCTAAATTTTCTACTCCTCTCTTCATCGGGATCATGCAAAATCTTCCTCTTTGGCTTGGCAATTCTATCTTGTGTAGGAACTTCCTATTGGCTCCCTTTTGTAATGTATGGTATATGAGTTGTGTTATAAGGGACTGCCTCATCATCTGGCCTCATTTCTATAGAAGCATTGTACACATTCTTCATTTTCTCCTCATCTTCTAGAGAAATAGAAACATAAGGCCATGAAAAATGCAACTTAGCATAATGTTGTTTGCATACTCCCATGGGGTCATATCTGTGAAAAATCATCTCACTGAACCTTAGGCACATGAGTTATTCAACTTTTGCTTCCACTACCTTCAATATCTTTATCTCATAAGACCCCACTTGCAAGGGAAGGGGAGATCATGGAGAGTTCTTATTATTTTGCAATAATTGCAACAAACCTAAGCAAAGTTGATATCGAATTTCCTGCATGACCACCTTATTAGTCACATACTTCGGTAGAAGATGTGGTGGCTTTTGGAACCAAAGAAACTGATATAATTTCCCTGAGAAGAAGCGAACCAATCTATAATTTCAATAACTTATTCTTTAGCTTGATTTGTCATGCAGGATGCCTCTTCTTCAAAGATCATCTCATAGAGCACAACGAAGAAGTGCTCAGTTAATATGTCTTAAACTCCTCTGTAATTGAATTCTAAGAGTAACTTGCAATATATATTAACAGAGAGAGGTTGTTGAGACCACTTCCACTATATACCTGGAAACTCGTTTCTTATGCAGATTCTATAAAGTAGGTATACAGACATGAAGAACTGAGTTTTCCCATGTTCTTCATCTTTCTTCACCTTTGATACATTAATCTATAGCTATTGGGCAAATATGTTAGAAAAATTGAAGATCTTCCCTTCTGTGACTATCAGGTAATGCATGTAGATCCATCCTTCTTCACAAAACTCATTGTTTACCATTCATACAATATGCAGCACATTGCCATGAGGTACTTGTAAACCTTCTTTAATGATTTTATCCTATAGAACCCCTCTGGCTTCTAAGGAAACTTGGTTGGTTCTCACCACCATGATCTGATTACATCCATGGTATTCAAATAAGACCAAGTTGCATAATACTAAGAATTGAGATAAACTTAAAGCTTAGGAAATTATTAGTATGTTGGAGATGAGATCATGTAGTTGATATGTCATGAGAAATTGCTCACTCACACTACTCAAGGTCATGTTCTTGGAGTCTAGACCCTGCAAGATCCATCTGATTGATTCTATGCATGGTAACATTAGATACCTATAACAAACTCTGTGGAATACCTACAAGCAACTCTATGGAATGCACTCATGGAAACACAAAGTTGGTTCCATAGATAATCACCAACTCTATCAAGCTAGAAAATGCAACAAAAATTCACAGAGAGGAAGGATTACGCAAGGCTTGAGCCCAAGAGGCAAATTTGAGGTAAGAGTGATTTGACTTGTCACTGGAAGTGTGAACTAGGAAATGATTGAAGAGGAGATACAACGCATGCTTGGTCACAAAGATGCAAAGCTGAAGGTTGGATCTTGTGACTGCACAATACACAATTTTTGAGAGAGAGAGAGAGAGAGGGCTCCTTGACAACACTATTCACATCAACAGTGGATAGAGGATGATGAATTGTTGGTTGGAATTGTGCATTCCATAGTTTAGGCCAAGGATTGTGCAGTGTGTAATCACAGTGAGAAAGGATGGCACCACTACTAGCTAGAGTTGTGCAATGCACAGTTGCAAAGAGAGAGGGCTTGGGAGGTGGACATATCATATTAGTAGGGAACATGGCCTGAGATCTATTTCCTGGAAGGAAGTAATGCGTAGTTGGAGAGATGGGGATGCAGATATGTTCAGAAATAAACTAAATATTGATCAACAACAATCAATGAGGATTGTGAGAATATTGACATGCATAAATAGATTTTGCTTGAGGATTGTGAGAATATTAACATGCATAAATAGATTCATCTGCTATGATTACTGAAATGCAAAAGGACTTGGAACATGAAACGACACTAGAAAATAAGTTTGAAAGAGCGAAATGACACATGCAACAACTAAATGTAGAAAAAGCGACACTTGTAATGCAAAAATAAGGCAAAAACAACACTTACGAAAGTGACAAAAGAAAGTAATAGGACCTAAAAGTGACAGTTATGAAACTTACTTGAATTAACAATGCACATGCAATCAAAAGATCCTTGTGCTTGAATAATGTGTAGAGCTACAAAATATGAGTGTGAGAATGAGCTCCAAGCTAGCTTATTATATAAGTGAGCACTCATATATCTATGATTAGGGTTTGCGTATGAATTTCAAAATTATAGGAGCTAGGGTTAGTTAATTTCCACTTGTAACAGTGCTAAATTAGGAAAGTGTGCCCACACTATTGAAAAGTGTTGCGCAATAGCTATCCATAAGGAGTGTGTAGTTTAACTATGCAGTTCACTGGCACAAAGAATTGCGAAGTTAACTGACTCAAGGAATTGTGCAGTTGCTTATCACAAGACACTGCGTATGTAACCACCCCATCCCACATTTACCCTCTTTTACAAGCTCTCTAGGTAAACATGAGATGAGAGTTACTATGACATGACCCAACCTCCAAGTTCCAGTTATGGAAGTGGGGTCTACTAACCAGAAACCTATTGAAACCTCTTAGGGACATCATATCACCTAGGTGTCAAACCACAAACCTTGATGCTCAGACCCTGAATTGGAACTTACTTTTAACCGAGCTCACAACCTAGACACATGCATAAGATGATATGAGTGTGGTTCGAAGGCTGCAACTGCACGCACAAGCCTCCCTCTGTACGGTTGTAGCCAAATTTTTCCAATTCCATGCCTGAAACTACAAAATTAGTGCCACATTTTCAGGGCTATCCTATAGGCCATTTCTTAGAACAAGCCAAAACTTTCCAGAATCAAGTTCAAGGTAATAACGAGTCTATATAATAAGTATTAAGGTTATATCTTGCTCATAAGTTTCGAAACACATGATAACATTTCGTCAAACATAGGGTAAACATAGTAACTACAAGTCATGAATTCATATATGTTTAATGTCTCCTTAACTTCATCAAGCAATCATCAGTAAGGCTCAATTCCCGTGCAAACTAGATACAACAACACGTGTTAGCCCATGCATTCACATAACCATTCAATAACTTACGGAATCATGAATAATATTCATAACAAGAGTACATCATTTAACGAAGTCTATAACCAACATATAAATAGAATGAATCCATGAAAAATTAGTCATAAAATCCACATAATAAAAAGTGCATATGCTCATTGATCACAATAAGGAAATAAATAATATTAACATATTCAAATTCCAACCAAGTCACGAACTTCCACATACAACTTGACCATAGATTGAGTTGAACCAAATCTCTCTTTCAGCCAATCACCACCATGCCATATTCCAAGCATGAATGTGGGATCTCATGGGATAAATCAAAATAGAACCAACTAGGGCTTCCAAAGGCCAAACCACCTCAACCCTCAACCATAGTGATTTCACCTAAACTAGTCCAAAAATCACTAACACCAAACAAACTTGGATGCCTCCAACTTTCTTCACCATACCAAGAGGAATTTTCATATCTCCACCCATCAAATAAGAGTTCCAGGAGAGCGACCATCTCCACCCTTGACCCTTGGGAATTTCCTGAGACCACCTCACTAGGATCCAAATTCTACTGACCATCCAAAGCTTAGAAGTATTGATAGTTTAGAAGTATTTCATCAGCAATTTTTGAATAGATGGGAAAAGAAAAAGAATGCTCTACAGATCCTTTCAGAATATGAAAATATTAGGAGAGGACCCAATGAAACTGTTCAAGATTACTGCACCATATTTAACAATATATACAATGTAATTCCAGTTAATCTTAGACCCCCACCTGACTTAGCATTAATAAAGTTCCCAATGGTTTTGACACAGACATGGAATTCCAGCTCAGGGAAAGAAACCCCCCAACCCTATAAGATATGCAAAGTGTAGCTATAAGTGTAGAGGCTAATTTATTAGCTAAAAGAGCTAGAGTTAGGAATGAAAGAAGAGGAACAGCTAAAGATGAGCCTTCACCCTCTGACATTAAAATAGATAGCTTAGCGAAAAGGCATGGAAAATTTAATGGATAGAATAGATAATATAGAGAGGAAACCTCAATGGGATAACCAACAAGCCCCTCCAGTTAGAAACCCAAACTTTAGGAAAAACCAAAATCAAAATACTAGAAAAAATGGACCTAATCAGAATATTAGACCTCCTTTTCAAGAAAATTATGCGGGAACATCCCAGCCAGATGATCCAGAACAAGATACACAGATTAATCTGATGGGATTAGATGATGAAGATACTTTTTTTCTAACTCAAGATGAGCAGGAACTGCATATGCTGTAGCAATTGCAAATCCAGTCTGGAGAGTCATTTGATTATAAACAAGGATATGATTTTGCCATTTTTGAAGTGCATAAACAGTATAATCTAAGGAGTAAAAAGAACTCTGATATCCCTGATCAAACCAAGAAAATAATGTCAAATCAACCCAAGAAAATCAAATAAGCCCTGGTTTCTAAAATCCTCCAGATTCTCCCTAGAAAAAACCAGAATCCTTATGGCCCCACAATTGTAGATCTAACCCCTAATCAACCTTCTGATGATCAGCCCTCCACTTCAATTCCCCCTAAAAAACCAGTGGACACACCTCAAAACACCATACTTGAAAACCAACAAAAAGAGACCCCTAGTAAAGGAAAAGAAGACCATCCCACTCAAATCCCTGCTGTGAAAATTCAAAACCCTCAAACAGAAAAATCCCCTTTGCCATTCAATTTGGGAGTAGAGGTAGCTAAGTTAAAGATTTCAGTCCCTTTAACATAACTAATCAAGAATGAAACTTACAAGACACAGAGAAACCAGACTCTAAACATTGCTGAAAATAAGGATTTCGTTAACTTGTTTAATGACCAAGCAAAACTTATATTTGGTCCAGATGTTAATGGAAAGCCACTAGAAGGAGGAATACCACCTTTCTACATTAGCCTTAGCATCCATGACAAAATTCTTCACAATGCAATGTTGGATTTTGGGGCCTCCCACAACTTAATGTCCAAATCGGTAATGGAGAAATTAAACCTATACATTACAAGGCCTTACAAGGACTTATTTTCATTTGACTCAAGTCAAGTAAAGTGTCTAGGGTTGATTAAAGACCTGTGTGTTACCTTAGTTCAATATCCTGCCAAGAGCATCCTTATGGATATTGTGGTTGCTAACATCCCAATGAAGTATGACATGTTTTTATCCAGATCATGGGGAGCCAAAATTTAGGGATATTTACAACTTGATATGTCATATGCAACAATTTTTGTTTTTGCGCAACCCAAGAAGTTGTACCGAGAAACTTTAATGAAATATATGGTAAGTAGCCAGGATTGGCCTCAAAACTTTCCTATCTACTCCATACATTCAGACATTGATTCTTTTATCCTGTATAATGTTGATCATGTTGGAAATAATACTGAGAGGGGGGGTGAATTAGTATTATTAAGTCAAATATTCCTTTTCCAAAAATCAAATGATATACACTACTTCAGCTAATTAAACCTGCGTATATACGCAACTATGCAGAAGCAAAACCCGCGTATACAAAGCAAACTTTTAATTCACTTTATCTTTCTGATGTTGATTGTTAATCTGTGTTTCAGAATCAAATAACCAGTAACCAAAAACAGTAAAACAAGGCAGAAAGACAATCACACATAGGAACACAAGATATAAGGTGGAAACCCAATGTGGGTGAAAAGCACCTGCTGCGATTTGTCTCTATCTTTTTTTAAATTAGAAACTTCTTTTACAATGTACTGGTGCAATCCTTTACTAGTACGCAGGCTGCAACCTGCAGAGAGCTACAACCCTCTCTCGTTCTCCAGCTTCTCCTGGAAGGGAGCTACAACCCCCTTTAGCTCTTACACTAGCCAAGATACTAGTACATAGGTGCTAGCCTAGTGAAGGCTACAACCTTCACTTTCTTCCAGGGACCACGTTTCATAAATTTTCAGACTGGATCCATGAACATCGATCAATCATCAAGAATTTCTCCATCAATCAATCTCCTTTTCACCAATTAGATCTGAATCAAGTAGATACTTCTCTGACAGCTGTACCCAAAACACAGTACCAGAAACCACACACCAAAATCTGAACCCGGAACAGCAGCAATAAACAGAAGCAGCTAGATCACAACTCAAAATATATACTCTATTTCAATAACCTGTAACATGTTTGCATATGCTTATGTGTCTGGAACAACCAGCGTATACGCTGTTTTCATTCACTGAACCAGCGTGTATACGTGCCTTAGCTTCAATGAACCTGCATATAGATCTATAAAGAATAATTTGCTCTTTCAGATATTCAAACACTAATAACCCAGATTATCAGTGTTATAGATCAAGCAAGCGCCACATATAACAGACCAAAATCATACAAAGATACTATCATTCAAGCTTAAAGATTATGACCCATAAATAGAACTTATCCTTCTCTTTGCTCTAAGGTTCCTCCTTTATTCAGATCCAGATCTGCACCATAACCCAAATACCAGTATTCTAGATCTAGCACTTTATCAGATATTCAATGATAATACAAATGATCCTTTGCTACATGATCTCCTTCCTCTTTTATAGTCTTAGGCCTTCCACAATACCATGGTCCAAAATCATAATAAAGCAATACCACGGACCCAATACTTGGGATCAACACTTCTGACGAGGTACCATGGTCCAAAACCATAGGTTCAAATACCAAGGACTAACTGCCATGGACCAAAGGTAATTTCTCCAACATATACGCACTTTTGAAACGTCTAACCCACGTGTATACGCGTCTTCATCTAGATGAACCTATGTATATGTCTTTTCCTTCATTCTGAAAGCCTAAACTGAGATCTGTTATCAAAGAGAGTTGCCATCAAGGACAACCCTTGTGCCATAATGCCAACAATCTCCCCCTTTGGACTTGATGGCAACCCTAAGATCCTCGAAGTCATTCTCCCCCTTTGTCATCAAGGGCAAAGGGTTGTGCTCCCCCTAAGTACATGCTGAAATTTCTGCCCTGTTGTGCTGACCATGCACCCCCTGACTATAGGCAAGATCATTTAGATCAGCAACCATGATTTCCTTTTGTTCTCCCTCTGCAATTGTTCCACCAACAACCGCTGTGATCTAGAACCAAAAGCTTCTAAGGAAATGCCAACAATGCATCATTAGAAGTTTATCTGCTCCCCCTGAACATGTGTCGGATGGCCTATATCAGGATATCTTCAACCAGAGCCTGTCCCTACATATATCCATCAAACCTCCATATGCGCGACTGTTTCTGCAGAAAACGGCGTATGTACGCGGATCCTCCTCAGGCAACTCGCGTACACCACTTCTTCTCTAAAATAGACAAGTTTAACAGCAAGATGATGCATCCACTACTCCCAGCTTCTGTCTGATATATTCAAAAGTTTCCCTGGGCAGTGGTTTGGTGAGAATATCAGCAACTTGTTCCTTAGAAGGAACATACTCCAATTTGACCTTTTGTTCCAACACTTGTTCCCGGAGAAAGTGATACTTGATCGGTATGTGCTTGGTCTTTGAATGCATGACGGGGTTCTTTGAAATGTTGATTGCACTTGTATTATCACATAAGATGGAGATAGGTGGTGTGCAAGTGATTTGAAAATCTTGCAAGGTTTGCATCATCCAGAGGAGTTGAGTGCATCAAGATGCAGCTGCCACATATTTCGCTTCAGCTATAGATAAAGCAATCGAACTCTGTTTCTTGCTGAACCAAGATACTAATCTAGAACCCATAAAGAAGGCATCACCACTTGTGCTCTTTCTGCCATCCACGCTTCCAGCCCAATCTGCATCTATATAAGCATGAAGAGTGAGATCTGTATCTCTAGGATACCATAAGCCATAGTTTTGAGTTCCTTGAAGATACTTGAAAATTCTCTTCACTGCCTGAAGATGAGTTTCCTTAGGATTTGCCTGAAATCTTCCAACTATTCCCACGGCATGCATGATGTCTGGTCGGGTACCTGTCAAATAAAGTAGACTTCCAATCATGGATCTATAATTTGGTTGATGCACTGCTGCTGATTCATCATTTGCACTGAGGCTGCATCCTGTAACCATAGGGGTACATACAGGTTTTGAATATTCCATGCCATACTTCTTTAGAATCTGCTTGAGGTACTTGGTTTGGGACTAGAAGATATCGCCTTCATTTTGTTGGATTTGCAATCCAAGAAAGTATGTTAATTCTCCAAGCAAAGACATTTCGAATTCTTTTTGCATCACCAAGGAAAAACTTTGACTCATAGCTTCTTCATTGCTGCCAAAGATAATATCATCTACATGCACAACAAGTATTAGCAATTTGTCATTTTCAATTTTTATATAAAGATTGCTATCTGCTGATCCTTTTGAAAATCCTTGTTGATAAAGATATTTGTCCAAACGATATTACCAAGCCTTTGGAGCCTGTTTAAGACCATAAAGAGCCTTTTTTACTTTGCATACAAGATTTGGATCATTCCCAAGAATGAAACCATCTGGTTGCTCAATGTACACTTCTTCTTCTAAGTCTCCATTCAGAAAGGTTGATTTCACGTCCAT
>APFE030417927.1:0-28502 GCA_000404065.3 Pinus taeda
TATGAATTATTTTTCTTTATTAAATTTATATATATTACACCAAATATATGAAGATATATATTTGTAGCATTAGTATTACTGAATAAAAAATCCAAATTATTTTGTTTCAAAAAACATGTATAGATATTTTATTTAAAAGAAAGAAGAGTTTTCTTTTCTAGGAATATAATTTTCACATTATATATTTATATGAATTTAAATTGGTATTCTTAAAATTTTGTAAAGGAAAGT
Organism: Pinus taeda; assembly: GCA_000404065.3. Classification (NCBI taxonomy): domain Eukaryota; kingdom Viridiplantae; phylum Streptophyta; class Pinopsida; order Pinales; family Pinaceae; genus Pinus; species Pinus taeda. The sequence goes on from APFE030417927.1 coordinate 232, forward strand.
GAAAATCTCAAATTATTATAGTTTTTATGTTTTAAATAAAAGCGTCAATGTCAAATTTCAAGAGTTATTTTTTTTCTATGAAAATTTTCCTTAATTTCTTTGTTTTATAAGATATTTTTCAATCTATTAAATGGAGAAGATTCACTACAATGTGAAAAGATCCAATTTATAATTAAGACTATGGATATATGTCAAATCTGGAGGAAGAAAAACCTAAATTTTATTGGTGTTAAGATAGAGGGATTAGAGCCAAGTGTAAGCAAGATAAATTGCTACCATATGTCTAGAGGCTCTTTTCCTCCTTAAAGAAAACCAAACATCAAGTTTGGAGATTCAGTTGTGGATGCGGTTGCTGGATCCAACTCTACACATGTTTGTTTTGAAGGTATTTTTCAAATGAAATGATAATTGTAGGTGCTTGGTGAGTGACCAAATTCTCTGGCTCTAAAGAATGGCAAGAATATGATTTTTTGACCTAGAGATACAATATAAAAGAACAGCCACCTAATATTGAATGTTGTGCTCAAGGATTTTTAAGGTTGTCGTCCTCAAGATAATGATTGTGTTTTCCCTATTAGTAATTATAGTAGTTCCATCCTGTTAGCCTGAGGTGCAGTGCTGAATTTTTGGAGGTCAATGGGAAAATTCGGTCCGCTTTGCTATTCATGAAAAGGGTCCCACATAGGCCGCTATTCCTCTTCTTCCCTTACCCCACTCGCACTTTACCCTTTCTCTTTCCTAACTTAGCCTTCATATCCCAACAAACCCTCTTTAACCTTAGCTCCAAGTGCCAAGCCAAAAATAAACATAAAACCTTACCCATACATCTTACACGCTTATAACACATTCCCCGAAGAAATCTCATACCTTCACCATCTCCCTCCGCCGTTGATCTTTTCCCGCCAATCCAACGGTCCATGTCCCATCTGATACACCAACATGCCTAATCATTTCCCACCGTTAGATAAGCCCATCAGATCTAATGGTCAGTGCCCATATTGAACAGACAACAAGTGCAAAAGGTACTCGCGTGATGAGGGCAGTTTTTCTTTCTCCCACCACTATGTGTCATCCATTGAATGGCATTGGGCAAATTCTAACACTTACCATTTATCGCCCGGTGCCCGCGCGATAAAAACCATTACGACTTAAATCAAACCACTCCGCGCGTTATCGCCCACACATCTCCACCGCCTGATAACCGTTCAATTTGTCGCCTGAAGCTCTAATGGCCTAGACATGTTCCACTCCCACCTCAACTGCTAACCTCCAAAAGATGATCTCCACCGCACACCTCCCTTGATCTGGCGGCCGCCATTCACGATCACTCCCAACCGTCCATCTGCCCATGCACTCCATACTCCACTCCCTGTCTGTTGCCCGAAGAAGAAGATGGTCGGCTGTGTCGGTCTGGTGACAACCTGACCATGAAACTGAATTAAAAGAAGAGCATGGTCGGGGGAGAAAAGGACACATCACGACTCAACAACTGAATTAAATAGTCATGGCACTCCACTGGCACAATGAATCCGATCACTTGGAGGAAAACATAGTACTAGAACCAGTCAAGATTTCATAGTGAAGAAAGCAACTACGTTCAAAGATGCTATCAGACAGTTAATGGTGGTTGGTGGTCAATTATGATCCCTCCCTCCCTAAACGGCTAAGATCCATTGTAATGATAAGATTATAAATAGCCAGAGGAAAGATGTAATCAAGGTTGGAAATTGTGTTTCGGTTCAACTTCTGCAGACTGCAGATACTCTGCAACTTGCAGCATCTCATCTTCATTTTTAGCAATGCAAGCTTCTTTTGTTATTACATGCTCAATGTCCATTTCCTTTCTTCTCTAAACCTGTACTTGGAGTGTTTTATTCATGACATATTCTATGCCTAATGTTAGATAACTATCATCTTATCTTTGTATTAGTAAATTGAATGTATCAGTGAGTAGGTCACTCAAGTTTCTTCTATATCAAATGCAAGACAACTGGCATCTTATCTCTGCATTGACATATTAGATTTGCAAGTTTCCTTACTAGTTGCAGCTGGCCATCATACATTTTGTATGCATCTTCTGGTGTGGTTAGTATTCCTCATCTATTCACCTAATTCCCAAACTGTTGAGCATTGGTGGTCTAAAGCCTTGTAGACTGAGGGTGTTCATGCATTTCTGGAGTGAAAACAGAGTAGAAGTGGTTATCTAGCTTGAACCAAACCATCACCCATCCCAATAAGTTCCTAGAACCATATTGAAGATTATATGTTACCAGGCATCTCCGAGCTACAACTTAGGAGAGATTTTTGGAGCCCTAACATAATTGGCGCCACTGCCGGGGAGAGAAGATTGAAGCTCAGCTTCCCTGGGAGAACGACACAGATCCAACTTTGATGATAGAAGAAGTCTGGGCACATTTTTGGTTGTAATCATCTATCTGGTGACTCTACTGGAGGCCGAAAATCTTGGCGACTCCACATCACAGTTCTGGCTCAGTTCGTGAGGCACACTCAGAGAAATCCTCAGAAATCACCAGCTAACCCGGTACCTGACCCTGAGAAGATTATCAAGCAAAGAAAGACATCACAAAAGGGAGCATTAGGATCAGGTAAACCTAAGCAATCTTATGCATCTCTGCAAGAAAGGATTGTAATAGAGCACATACATGTTGAGGATATAACCTTTAGCACTAGCAACCATTCATGACAAAATCCTTCACAATTTCCTATTGGACACGGGCGCCAGTCATAATCTAATTCCCAAGGCTGTCATGGATGAGTTGGGCCTTGATATCACCAGACCTTATCATGACTTGTTCTCTTTCGATTCCAGAAAAGTGAAATGTCTAGGGTTGATCAAAGACTTGGCCATCACCTTATCTCAGCTGCCCATGAAGAGCATGATGATGGATATTGTGGTAGCAGACGTCCCCCCTAAGTTTGGCATGCTACCTTCTAGAGGATGGATTAAGAGGTTGGGTGGGACATTGAAAAATGACCTGTCCTATGCCATTATCCTGTTTTTTGGGGGAGAAAGAAGAAGGTTGTATAAGGAAGCCCAACTGGCATATATCATCAGTGATGAAAAGAATCCCACTAATCATCCCATTTATGTTGTGGAAACTGATTTTGGAGCATGTATTCTCCAAATTGAAGAATCCCAGTTGGCCTTAGTGTAGCTCAAGAAACCAGTATTCCATATCATGGAGAAGGGAGGGCCATAGATTTGGGATATGTTCTTTGATGAAGCTTGCTCTAGGGAAGCTATAGGAGCAGGTGTAGTGCTGATATGTGCAACACAGGAATGCATGCATCTATCTTTCAAACTGAATTTTCAGGTCACCAACAATATAACAGAGTACGAGGCTTTGATATTGGGCTTAAATGCTACTAAAGAAATGGGAATCAAAGACATAAAGGTGTTTGGAGATGCTGATCTCATCATTCAACAAGTGAACAAAACGTTCCAAGCAAAACACCCAAGGCTGAAAGCGTACAGAGATGAGGTATGGAGGCTCAAACATTCTTTTAGCAGCTTTTGTATGTCATATATTCCAAGAGTCAAAAATCAGCTTGCTGATTCCCTTGTTGTGTCTACTAGCATGTTCATTTCTCCTATGCCCCCTAAATTGGCTTATAGAGTTCAGGTAAAATATACGCCATCTCTGCCTGATAATGTCAAATACTAGAAAGTTTTTGAAGATGATGATGAATTCAATAGGTTTATGCAAGCCATTGAGGAATTCTCTTAAATGCAAATTGATCAAGAAAATGAAGCCATGGAAGAATGTCACCAGTCACAGCTAAGAAACAAAATTGGCCAAGGCAGTATTTTACAATTGCCTAGTAACCATATACCTAAGGGGTTGGTGCCTTTAGAGAATTTGTTTGACAATAATGATGTACCATATAAGACTTCCCAAAAAGAAAATAAGTCTGTAGTCCATAGGCATAACATAGGGAGCCCAGAGCATCCAAAGCATATAAATTTGTCAGCCCACTTGTCTACTGACCAAAGTTCTGAATATTGCACCTTAATGAAGCAATTTACCGATGTCTTTGCCTGGGAATATGGTGACCTTAAGACGTATGACGAAAGCATCATTCTGCATAAGATCCCACTAGAGAAAGACACCATCCCCTTCAAGCAGAAGCTGAAACCCACAAACCCTCTGCTACTTCCTTTGATTGAAAAAGAAATTAAGAAATTGTTGGTTGCCAAGATCGTAGTTCCCCTAAGGTATTCGAAGTGGGTAACCAACGTGGTAGTTGTGAGGAAGAAAAGTGGGGAAATTAGGCTATGTGTTGACTTTATGAACCTGAACAAATTCTCTAAGAAAGACAATTATCCCCTGCCTAAGATGGAACATTTGCTGCAGAGGGTTTCAGGGGCTAGAGTCATGTCTTTCTTGGATGGGTTTTTAGGGTATAACCAAGTTGTTGTACATCCAGAGGACCAAGAGAAGACAACATTCACCACCCCGTGGGGAACTTTTATGTACTCCAAGATGCCCTTTGGACTGATGAATGTTGGGGCCACCTTTCAGAGGGCCATGGATATAGGTTTTGTAGGAGAGTGTGGAGTACTAAAGAAGGTATGTTTTTTATGATTATTTCAGCATCTTTTCATTAGAACTTACAAACCTTTTTGCATCATGAACTCGGAAAACGATAAAGAATTGTAATAAAACATGTGAGATTAATGTGCAAGATGAAAACGTTGACAATTGTCATTTCCTTATGCAGGAAGGAGGAAAAACGAGAAGTTGTCGTTCCAAAGGAAAGGACAAGGATGGGTTAACCATTGTCCCTTTGACGGGAGACCGTATGCAAACAAAGCAAAGCAAATCAAAGCGAATCAGCCCAGGAAAGGAAGTGGAGATATCAGCTCAGTGCAGAAAAGAAAAGAAATGACTGAGGACTAACGGTTTAGCGAATCCCTGAGGATCCTTGATCCTGAGGGATCGCTGTTTTATCTATTTCTGCACTTAGATATCTCCGCCTTCACCCTTATAAAAGGGGCAACACTGTTAGCTCAGGGGAGGAGAGTTAGATATTGTTATTCTTTTATGTAATTTCTTTTAAGATCAAAACTTTGATCATCAAGTCTCGTTAAGAACTGCTCTACTGTAATTTTACTTGATGCATTAATACAAACTTGGTTACTATTTCATATTTGAGTCTGGAATAACTTCAAGTGGTGTACCCCTAGAGGCTAAGGTCCTAGCCCTAGAGGACACTTGCTCTTGTACCATTACGTTTGGTTTATGTGTGGTTTGCTTATCGACGTTATTTGGTAATCTGATGTGTTTTGTAAGTTTACATCGCATGCTCTGTTATGCTTAATTATTAAGGTTTCTAAAGACAGAACTATCATATTGACTATGCATTGTATTACTGTTCTTTTAGGTGTTGATATAATACTGCTAGTATTTACAGAATACTGTTGATGTTCCGTTACAGAGCCTTTGTGTTGTGCACTTGTTCATTAACATTACAGAATTCATCTTGGAAGTTATTTTCTTTGCGATTGTTGGATTTATGAACAATGTTGTTCTATTTTGAAATGCAGTCGTATTCCTTCTAATTGAGATTGATACTTGGATCAGATTACTATTTAAGTGTGTTTTGTGTATATATGGTTTTCAAGCACTGTTCCATAATTCATCAGTAATCAGTGTTGTTCCATTTGTGTGTGTTATTCAATCCGCCCTTAAGAGTGAAGGATTGTTGTTTGATTCCTGTAGATTATGATTAATGCATTTGATTTGATAGACTAAGATGTTACTACTTGTTAGACTTAGTTGTTGTTCTATTTCTTAACTGCTGTTCCATTTTTGATTTGCTGTTCCATTTCCGATTTACTGTTCCACTTCAGATTTGCTGTTCGATTTCTTATCTGCCATTCCATTTCTTGTTATTTGTTATTTTTGTGTAAAGAATGATCTTAGGCGGTAGTGAGCATTGACAGCTATTGTCCGGATCCCAGATCCACGATATGTTCTCTGATATTCTTTTCCATCAGTTTCCAAAGGGATGGGTTATTGCTACCGAACCCTTGACTGATAAATTTCTTAGCCTTCTAAATGTGTGATTTAATCTTTTGAAGTAGTTAAGTTGTAAGCAAGCATCCATTTACTCTTGTATTTTCAAACACTGTGCTACTAGCATTACTCTTGAAAATGATAGCCTCAAACCGAGACACTCTTTCAAATAACAAAACATTCTCGGATTGACATATTAATCTGAGGTAATTAGAGGTGAAAGAGACCCTTTTTATAGCTCCACATTTTGGTGCCGTTGCCGGGGAAAGATTGTAGCCATTTGTTCTTTTTTTCAGAGTGGTGTACAAACCTGCTAGGGAAGAATTGGGTTTTGAAAATGGAAGGTAAGAACCTACGTGTGGAGAATGTAAAAGCCCTTCTCCTCCCTCTGCTTTCCTAGAGAATTGCTACTGTTTTGTTTGAGTAGAATTTAGTAGTTAATTTGAGTGCATGACTAAGCAGAAAAAGCTAGAAAAAAATTCCAAACCTCTACCCAAGCCAGAAAAAGCTAAGGGGCCGATGACCCTTGGCCGACCAACCTTCATAGACGAAATCTACAAGAAAGCAGAATCTCAACCCTCAGTAGGACCCAGGAAAGTTATTTCTAAACAACCTATTAGTTCCCTTCAGGCCACAGGATCACCATATGTAGCCTTTACTGAGGTGCATAGTCAAACTGAAGAGCAGGACTTTCAAGAAATTGAAAATTTTACTCCAGAACTATTGCATGAAGGGAATTTCAGTAATCTTTGTGAAGGAGGAGGAGAGACAGGGGAAACCGAGGAACCGAGATCTCCTCTTGAGACAACTCAGACATTAAACAACCCAGACAAGGGAAGTGCTGCAAAAATCATCTTTGAAGAAACTCAATCTCCTCAGACATTAGGCACTCTCATTATCCCAGATAGAGGAAGTGATATTAAAACTATTCCTGTTAAATCCATTCCCTCTCAACCTAAGAATAACCTCTTAGATATCCCAGAAGGTTATTGGCATATATTCGACCCAATGGCTCAAAACCATCCAAACACTCAAACCTCTACATTACAATACCCCACAGTGGATTTTGCAGCAAATGCACCTATGAAAGCAATCCCTCTTCAACATATCCCTACATTCCACGGTCTTACATCAAAAGACCCGGATGCATTTTTATTTGAATTTGATGTACTGTGCAGGGGATTTGATTACACCACCGACCCCCAGAAACTGAAACTATTTCCCTCTACACTAAAAGGGGTTGCTTTAAGATGGTTTATGGGATTAGGTGGCGGGGTTATAAATAACTGGGATCAAATGAAAGAATCTTTTCTAAAGACGAAATATTCCAGATGATAGCTAGACCAAACGAAACATTAGAGGAGTATGTGGAACGTTTCCAGCATAATCTACAAAGATCTCCTTATGCATCACTTCCTTTACCTGATAATGTGTTAAAAACAACATTAATAAGGGGCATGAAGGAACAATGGATTGAAACATTAAAAATTATGGGAAAAGGAGATATTTATCAAGAAAGTTTTGTTGATATTATTGATTTATGTATCAGGAGCTCGAGAGGCAGCACAAGAGTAAAACCGGTAGAACATGGTCGGTTTGTAAGAGATGATAAAATTTCCACAGAAGGAGTAACACGTGTACAAATTGGAAATTTATTGGAAAATTTTAAAACTGATATACTAGGGACACTAACTACACAACTTGATATTATGCAAGCCAAACATAAGTAAATGGAGGCAGAATAGAATTTGGCAATCTTCTGCCCCAGATGCAGGAAAAAGCATAGCCATAAGGAGTGTCCACTGGATGCAGTCCAAACATGCACCATCTGCACAAAAGATCACCTTATGGAGAGATGTCCCTCACTTCCTGGATTGAAAGCAGTATATAAGGAAGCAGAAGAAGAGCCAGAATCGGTGTATTTACTCAACCAGTGCCATCAGTGGCAGCCGTGACAATCTGGTATGTTTCCAGACCCAACTTCTTCTTTTCAGCCTCCGCAGTATAATCATCAATAGTATAATATGTGGCAAAGTCAATTCCAACCCCCATTTCCAAACTGGTCACCGCAATCGTTTTCTTCCTCAAACTCGTGGTTGAATCAAGCAAGCCAATCTGGTTGGCCGAATTTTCCCTATACCCCACCATATTGACAAAGTAACGCATACCCACCACAATGGACTCCCCCTACTTCACAAAGTTCAACCTGGTAGACAAACTGGAAGAGACCAATGCATTAACCAGTAGCAACCATTCCGCTCCATCAACCTACACTACGAGCCTTACAACAAAATCCCCAGACTAATCTGAGACCGCAACTCCCATCCCAACCCAACCCCAATCCAAATAACAGACCGATCCAATCTCTCCAAATCATAGAAACACTAGAAGTAAGAGCCGATCTGAGGGAGTGTAATGATCTTCAGTTAAGATCTGGGTGTATTATTGAAACCGAGGGAGATAAGACAGTTCAGGTTGAAAATCAGTTACCCAGAGAACATATGTCACAAGAAGAGGATGTGAATAAACAACAAACTCATAATCAAGCAACCACATCCTCTCCCCCATTCCCAGAACGATTAGTCATACCTTGACCTATACAATATCCTGATTTTGACATTTTGGGAGAATTACAAAATTTGTACATAAAAAATCCATTCCTCCAAGCCATTCAAGACATTTCGATATACATAAAAACTATCAAAGAATTGTGCACAAAGAAACCAAGGAGGAATATAAAAAATAACCCAAGAGTCCAAGTAGTCAGCACTCTATCTGACTTATTATCAGGAAAAACAACACCCATTAAATATGAAGACCCAGGAAATCCAATAGTAACTGTCCAAATTTATGGTCAAACCCTTTCCAATGCCTTAGTTGATCTAGGAGCTGCAATCAATATCTTAACAACTACTACCTGCAAAAAGCTAGGCATTACATCTGTAGAACCCACCTCTACCTTGCTAGAATTGGCTGACCGATCTATGGTTAGGCCAGAGGGCACACTACATGATTTCATGGTCTCTGTTGACTCCTGGGAATATCCAACCGATTTTCTGATAATAAATTCCAAAACCTGACTTGATGGACATCCATTGATTTTAGGTAGACCTTGGCTCGCCACTGCCGATGCTTATATTGGCTGTCGGCAAGGAAATATGATCATAACCAGAGGAGCAGATATCAAGAAATTAGTTCTATATCCTCCAGCGCAGCCAAGTGTCACAATAGTCAAAACTAATAGGCACCCTGTATCATACCTTACTGATAACATTAGATCTCCATTAACTATACAAGAGGCACTTGATTTCAAAGACCAAACAGAAGACGATGCCATTAATAATTTCATTAGTCAAACTGAACTCACATCTCGCACACAATGTCATATGATAAAAGCAGCATTTGATAATGAATTAGAAGAAGATCCTCTTAAAGATACACATGATCATGCAATGCCTCTTACCGCTATTGCAAATAGTAAAATTCTGGAAATTGAACCAGGAAAAACCTTAAACATTAATGCCAACCTCACATCCGAACAAGAAATGAAGCTCATCCATGTGTTAAGGAAATATAAAGAAGCATTTGCATGGGACTACCCTGATATGAAAGGAATTGACCCCCAATTATGTACACACCACATTTACATAGAAAAAGATACAAGACCTGTTCGACAGCCTCAAAGGAGAATAAATCTTCATCTAAAATATGTGGTAAAAGATGAACTTCAAAAAATTTTAGATGTTAATTTTATCTACCCTATCTATGATAGTAAATGGGTCTCTCCGCTTGTGGTGGTACCAAAAAAGAATGGGAAATGGAGAATCTGTGTTGACTACAGAGAGCTAAATAAAGAAACACAAAAAGACCACTTCCCTCTCCCATTCATCGACCAAGTATTAGACACTTTGGTAGGAAAGAAATTCTTATCTTTCCTGGATGGCTTCAGTGGATACAATCAGATTTAGATTGCCCTTGAAGACCAAGACAAAACTACATTTACTTGTCCTTAGGGAACATTTGCCTACCGAGTTTTACCTTTTGGCTTATGCAATTCTCCTGCCACATTCCAAAGGGCTATCCTTAGCATTTTTGCAGACTTAATAAATGAAGGACTTGAAGTATATATGGATGAATTTACACCATACGGAGATGATTTCGATCCAGCACTAGATACACTAGAAAAAGTCCTACAACGCTGCATTGCTACGAGGCTTTGTTTAAGCCATGAAAAATGTTATATGATGATGACAAAAGGACTTATTCTAGGACACTATATTTCAGCAGCTGGCATTCAGGTAGACCCAGCCAAAATCCAAATACTTTTGCTTATTCCCACTCCTACCACTCAAATAGAGGTACGCAGTTTTCTTTGATTTTCTGGTTATTACAGGAGGTTTATAGAACATTATTCACATATTGCTGCACCTTTGTATGCACTAACTTGTAACGTTGATTTTCTTTGGACAGAAAAATGTGAACGTGCTTTCAAGGATATGAAGAAGCTCGTATCCACAACCCGTCCTTGGAGGAACAAATTGGGATTTTCCATTCCAGATATCATCTGATGCCTTAGATACAACCATTGGAGCGGTCCTTGGGCAGGAAGAGGATAGAAAACCATATGCAATTTATTACATCAGCAAAAATTTATCCCCTGCTGAATTAAACTACACTGTTACTGAAAAAAGAATTTCAAGCTGTAATACATGATGTCAATAAGTTCAGACATTACATTACTGGATATCCTGTTATCTTGTACACAGATCATTCTGCCATAAAATATTTAGCAAACAAGCCTATCACAAATAGCAGAATAACTAGATGGCTGATTTTATTGTAGGAATTTGATATTACAATCAAGGATAGACCTGGAAAAGAAAATTGTGTAGCCAATTTTCTCTTAAGAATGCCAAAGCCAATTGATGCAGTAGCAGTTGAAGATCAATTTCCGGATGAGCATCTGTTTGCTGTGGCTGTTCAAACACCCTGGTATGCTGATGTTGCCAATTACCTAGTAGTAGGTAAACTACCAAAGAATCTAACCCCTAATGAGCGGAAAGAGATTGTTCAGCGGAGTACTCGATTTTCTTGGATTGGGGGATATTTGTTCCACACAGGGGCAGACATGCATATCAGGAGATGTGTTCGAGAAGATGAAATCTTTGACATTTTAAAAGCCTGCCATGACGGACCATGTGGTGGACATTTCGCCGATCGCAGAACTAGACATAAAGTGCTACAAACAGGGTATTATTGGCTCACGATTTTCAAAGATGCAAAGAAATTTGTCCAAGCCTATGACAGTTGCCAGAGAGTAGGATGCCCTGGTCAGTCTAATAAGATGCCTCTGAAACCACAGCTAGTCATCGAACCATTCGAGCGATGGGCTCTTTATTTCGTTGGACCAATTAACCCATCATCAAACCAGAAAACATATATTTTGGTGACAACAGAATATGTCACCAAGTGGGTTGAAGCAGAGGCATTGCCAAGAGCTACAGAGGACTCTGTCATATAGTTCTTGTTCCATCTATTTGTACGCTATGGCCTTCAAAGAGAGATAATTACAGATAGTGGACCATAGTTTGCTGGGAACAGAATAGCTGCAACACTCAACAACTATCATGTCCAGCATAAAATCACTACTCCATACCACCCACAGGCAAATGGGCAAGTAGAAAGCAACAATAAATTAATAGAAGCAATCCTAACGAAAACCATTGCGTCACATAGACGTGGTTGGGCTGCCAGACTACTTGAAGAACTGTGGGCTTACAAAACAACATGGAGAAGTACCACTGGTTACTCAGCTTATCAATTAGTGTTTGGAAAAAAACCCATTTTCCCCATAGAATTCGAAATCCAAACATTACGAACAACACAGGAAGTTGGCTTAGATCTAACCGAGGCACAGATTAATGGATTACAACAGATCAATGAGTTGGACGAAATTAGGCTCTCTGCACTTCAAAACACTGCCCTGATCCAGCAGTAGCGAGCTAAATGGCATGATGCTCTCATTTAAAATAAAGTCTTCTACGAAGGTGACTGGGCTCTTTTGTACCACTCTAGGTTTCAGGACTTCCCCGGGAAACTCCAGACTCGTTGGTTGGGACCATATAAAATCCAGAAGGTACATGACAATGGTACCCTTACTCTAATCACTATTGACAGTTCTGGATACGCCTTCAAGGCAAATGGCCACCGAGTTCGTCTCTATCACAAACCACTCACTCGGGAGTCCTTCTGCCAGCAACTACGCCGAGACTCTGATATGGAGATTTTGGGGGAGGAAGAGAAGTCTTCTTCACCTGTAATTCATTAAGGAATTTATGTCTTTTACAGTTTGTACATAATTTCTTTTCTTGAATCATTTTTGTACATATTTTTGAATCAACGTTTTGTTGTTACTATTTTTGTTGTTCCTTTTTTTTCAAAAGAACAGCATTTTCTTCTGGCTGTTCCTTTTTCAAAAGAACAACTCCCTTTGGATCAATCATCATTTTGCTGTAATTTTGTTCTTTTTCTTTATTTCTGTGTTCTGTTGTTCCTTTTCCAAAGGAACAACATTTTCGATTTTTGTTGTTCCTTTCCCAAAGGAATGACATTTGTGTGTTTTTATTGTTCCTTTTCCAAAGGAACAACATTTTTTATTTCTATTGTTCCTTTTCCAAAGGAATGACATTTGTGTGTTTTGTTGTTTCTTTTCCAAAGGAAAAAAAAAAATTGATTTCTGTTGTTCCTTTTCCAAAGGAACATCATTTGTGTGTCTTTGTTGTTCCTTTTCCAAAGGAACAACATTTTTTTTTTATTTCTGTTGTTCCTTTTCCAAAGGAACAACATTTCTGTGTGTTTTGCTGTTCCGTTTCCAAAGGAACAACGTTTTCGATTTCTGCTGTTTCTTTTCCAAAGGAACGACATTTGTGTGTTTTGCTGTTCCTTTTCCAAAGGAACAACATTTTCGATTTCTGTTGTTCCTTTTCCAAAGGAACGAAATTTGTGTGAAAAGGAACAACATTTTCAATTTTTGTTGTTCATTTTCCAAAAGAACGACATTGGTGTGTTCTGTTGTTCCTTTTCCAAAGGATCAGCATTTTCGATTTCTGCTGTTCCTTTTCCAAAGGAACAGCACCTGTGTGTTCTGTTGTTCCTTTTACAAAGGAACAACTTTTTCCATCTTTGTTGTTCCTTTTTCAAAGGAACGACATTTGTGTTTTTTGCTGCTCCTTTTCCAAAGGAACAACATTTGTGGTCTTTTGTTGTCTCTTTTTCTAAAAGGGACACCACTTGCATACTTTTGCTTTCCCTGTGAAACAGTGTGTTCCTTTTTCTGTTCTAAATTGAGGATGCTTATTGTTCCTGTTCTTTCAAGTCTTTTAGAATATAGCTATGCACTTATGCAATGGATACAAAATCACAACATACAGAAATCAGTGAATCATAAATCGCTATCTTTATAAGAAATTGCTCTAAATTGGTAAGAGGATAGAAGGAAGGACACGCTTATTCATCATCTTTTGTTGTCATTGTTCTACTAATTTTGCTCTGATTGGTTATCTTTATCATGTTGGTCCCTTTTAATCCTCTTTGATTATTATTCAGGAATAAGAGGAAAGGGTTAATATCTTCGTATTGAGATGTTAAGACTTCTTCCACCATTCCTACTCTGAAGGAGTGTTGAACCACCCTTTGTGTATAAATAGGGAAAGTACTTTATGAAAAAGAAAGAAAAAAGAGCAAACATGACTTATAAGTTGTCAAATGTAGGATAGGGGGTCTCATCAAGAGCCATCCTACCATGATCATGAGGACGAAAGCGAAGTGGCATTCCCACTATGGCCACCACACCAGGGATATGGTCCAAAAGGTATATCAAATAAATAATCCTTAGAACAGGAGGTGTCATCACGAGCTGGCCTGTCCACTTTTCGTTCCTTCCTCGTGAATGGCATTATGGCTAACTGGTCACCAAGCCAGCATAATGGCCTACATTTTGACATCACACAACATTTCCTAAGCATACACAAAGGATCATGGTTCCATGGGTGAAATAAACAACTCTGCCAAGGTTATGGACACCTGTTGGTAGCAGAGCACTATTAATGGTATTGAAGTCACATTATTTACACTAATAGGTAAGTTATTAGCACCTCTCTGTTTCTTATGCCTTAGTAATCAATTATATATTATTTCCCAAACCATACAACGCATGAATATATATTATCACCAATCATGACAGAACAATTGACAATGACCGCTTGAGACTCTCTATTCACGGTGGATGTCTTACCCCGAACCTCGCATCATATCACCGCAGTCTCTTACGTATTATGCGACGCAACTCTATGCCTCGATTTCGATAATTTGCTACTTTTGTAAACATGGCATATTGGCATATGTTGTTCCTTAAGGACTTTATTTCAGAGCGGGCGCTGCTCCTTTATTTGATGGCTGGGACAACCTATCACATTGCGGGGGGGGGGGAGGTTAACCTCATCATTCCCTCGATTATGTGTCAGCTCACTATTCGGGAAGTTGTGTACTGGGGTATAACACAACTCAACAGTATACTATTTCTTTTATTTTTTCTGCATGACTTGCTGTTCATAAGCCATTTCCATTGTATATTCTACAACATTATATTTTGAATGAGTCTTGCGTCTGTCAGCCTCTCTGTGTTTCAACAGCACGAACAGTTGTCATTCCGTTGAGAGTTTACAGCGAAACCATGGGAGGAAGATCGATTCGGAGAGAACCGCAAGTGTTAACAGTCTCTGCTACTGCCTGGGAAACCTTGGCAAGAGCAGGGTCGCTGACTTATCTCAACCGCTTGCAGGAGTCTAACGAGACTGTGGCAATTGAATTCTTGCAGAACTTGCAAGAGGATCACTCCACTGTGAGAGGGAGACGCATAGCAGTCACTGACGACATAATCGCAAAAGTCTCAGGACTGCCAACCACTGGACTTGTATGGACATTAAAGAAGGAGAGATTGCAGAAGATCATAGAAATCTTCTAGGACGAAGGCCAGAGCCTGACAATTAGATGAAAGGGGGGTCTGCCAGCAGCACTAGGAGAGTCGTGGGTGGAATTGGCAAAGACCATTCAAAGCTACATCACCTGTGAAGGAAGAAAAGACGTGGTAAGACCACGAAATCTTAAACTCTTAGCTCTACTAAAGCAAAAATGCTTTGTAAATTTACCTCCATTTTTGAATTCATTACTTCATGACGTTGCATGGAGCATAAAAAAGGCACAACATGTACAGTCAGTTGTTAGTCATCATGGGTTGATTCGGTTAATAGTCAACCATAGCCTCACCTAGCAGCAGAGCAGCTGGGAAGAGCTAATTGCCATGATAAATGGGGGATTGACCACACCATCCCCAAAACATAAACATGCCACCAGTACACCCAAGCGACTAGAAAAACGTAAAAATGCCACCAGTACACTCGAGCGTCCAGAAAAACATAGGAAATTAGCAAAGTGTAAACATGCCACCGGTACACCCGAGCGGCCAAAAAAATGCAGGAAATCGGTCCGGCTAGCATGGCTACGAGGGAGGCTGGAGAAGCCCCAAGAAAACACCAGCCAGCCGGTAGAAATAGAAGATGAGAAACCCCCATGGCCAGAAGGGGAGGACGATGAGAAAGGAGTGCAGGAAGAAGAAAAAGAAGAAGCCGAGAAATCAGAAGAAGAAGAAGAAAATGAAGAAGAATCCGAGCAATCAAAAGAAGAAGAAGAAACCGAAGAAGAAGTCGAGCAATCAGGAGAAGAAGGAGAAAAAGAGGATGAAGCCGAGTAAGCTAAAGAAGAAGGAGAAAAAGAAGAAGAAGGCGAGCAATCTAAAGAAGAAGGAGACAAAGAAGAAGAAGTTGAGCAATCCGAGCAGGAAGGTAGCCCATTGCAGGACCCATTAGTAGAAGATGAATTAGACAAAGTTTTGGCCAATATGGGTGAATATGGCCAACCTTTCAGTCCATCAGACCTCCATGCCGAAGAGAAACCCAAAGAGAAAAATGCACCTGAAGAATTACATGCAAAGGAGGCAGAAGAAGAGAATTTTCCTATTCATGATGAAAAGATGACAGGAGATGCTGAATAGGAACAATCCATTCCTAACCAAAAGACACTAGAAGAAATTCTGGAGGAAACAGGGGCAGAAAAAGAGGTCGCCCAAGAAATAACAGAACCAGTTAGGGTTGTTGCCCCGGAACAGCCAGAGCAGAATAGTGAAGAAACACCCCAGAAATAAAATCATGGAATTAGTCACAGTCTAGGCCGCAGTGAACAGCTTGCTATTCCTTCTAAGGAAGTTGTGGAAATTAGGGAATTGCGAAAGGAACAGTAGAGATTACTGAACATAATAGTCTAGATGCACAAGTAGATTAGGATTCTAAAAGCAAGGCAAAGGGTAAAAAGGACTTCGAGAAGGAAAAATGTGACCACTCTAGCAAAACCCCTCAAGGCGAAGGGGCGGAGGACCAGAATCTATCCTGCTATTAAAAACCCTGTCGAAATCTAGGTTGTTGTTCCAAATGATGTTGAGAAACAGACTGTTGTTCCAATTGAAAAGGAACAACAATGGACTGATATCCATGTTAAGATAGAAATGGATGAGATGTTGACCCGTGATAAGGAAATTTAGACGGAGGCACCACTTTCGGGAGTGATAAGGGCTATGAACTCAAAACATCGCAATAGGAAAGTTCAAGTAAAACTCCCAGCTTCCACTGCCGCATGGAAAAGAGATCCAAAAATGGTAACCCTACAAAAGGGTTTGAAGCAAGCTCAGCAAGAAGCAGAAAATCTTAGAGAGCAAACAGTCTCTCGAGAAAAGTATGAAGAGCTACGACAGCAGCTTAGGAACGCCAGTCTATCCGAAAGCTAGGCCTTTGAAGGGCGGCGAAGGGAAGAAGAGAAAGTCATGAAGGTAACTCGTAGGTTAGATGTAGTTATCAAGTAGATGGATACCTTATGTTCTTTATACAATGACGTCCTAGCATGTAGAGCCCCTGCTAAGAATTATGCCTTGTTTTTAATGGAAAGATATTTTCAATTGAAAATAAAGGTTGTTAAAGCAGGTGCTCCCATACAAATTAACACCATCAATGATTTTATAAACTGCTGTAACCACTACGGGGTAAAAGTTCAGAGACTACTGTGTCAGTTCTATTTACATAACCTTGTATTAGAACAGGAGACTGAGCTAAACCCTGGCCCTTTTGTTGGGGATATCCAATTACAGGCATTTATCTCATTTGGGGTTAATCAAATTAAATGGCTGAAAGCCTATAATGCTTTCCAAAGATAAGAAAACGGATTAGATTTGTGGATAAGAGCTGAGCCAAGGGATCCAGTACAGTTGCGGAGAAAACATAGAAACCTCATGAAGACTCCAGGTGTAATTGAAGCATTAGGACCCATGCATGAGGCACTCATTCGACAGAGATTAGAATAATTCTTCTCTATCAAAGACCCTGCCATTGATGCAACCAAATTTCGGTATCAAATCTCTAATCCAAATATCTAGTTCAGAGAACCATTTAAGTATAAGAATTTTAAATTAGCTGCCAACTTCTTGCACCTATATCGAAATCGTTTTGAGGGTAGGGCCATCCTGGTTAGGATATAGGTTCCGGAGTCCAATTATTTGGCACCCTGCACCCGGATACCAAGCCCTGTATGAGATGCCTGAGGGTCAGACAAGCCATTTCGTTGAATACCTAGTTACGTATCATGGTTGTAGGCCTTCACATGAGATTCCATCTCCAGCCTACTCACTCACTGCCTTACACGTCAACTACAATGTTTTCATGAGGGCATGAAAGAGGGTAAGCAGGGGGGTGTGTGGAGTACTAAAGAAGGTATGTTTTTGATGATTATTTCACCGTCTTTTCATTAGAACTTACAAACCTTTTTGCATCATGAACTCGGAAAATGATAAAGAATTGTAATAAAACATGTGAGATTAATGTGCAAGACGAAAACACTGACAATTGTCATTTCCTTATGCAAGAAGGAGGAAAAACGAGAAGTTTCCGTTCCAAAGGAAAGGACAAGGACGGGTTAACCGGTGTCCCTTTGACGGGAGACCGTATGCAAACAAGGCAAATAAAATCAAAGCGAATCAGCCCGGGAAAGGAAGTGGAGATATCAGCTCGGCGCAGGAAATAAAAGAAATGACTGAGGACTAACGGTTCGGGGAACCCCTCAGGATCCTTGATCCTGAGGGATCATTGTTTTATCTATTTCTACACTTAGATATCTCCGCTTTCACCCTTATAAAAGGGGCAGCACTGTTAGCTCGGGGGAGGAGAGTTAGATATTGTTATGCTTTTATGTAATTTCTTTTAAGATCAAAACTTTGATCATCGAGTCTCGTTAAGAACTGCTCTACTGTAATTTTAATTGATGCATTAATAAAAACTTGGTTACTATTTCATCTTTGAGTCTGGAATAACTACAAGCGGTGTACCCCTGGAGGCTAAGGGCCTGGCCCTGGAGGACACTTGCTCTTGTACCATTACGTTTGTTTTATGCGTGGTTTACTTATCGACGTTATTTGGTAATCTGATGTGTTTTGTAAGTTTACATCACATGCTCTGTTATGCTTAAATTATTAAGGTTTCTAAAGACAGAACTATTGTATTGACTCTGCATTGTATTACTGTTTTTTAGGTGTTGATATAATATTGCTAGTCTTTACAGAATACTATTGTTGTTCCATTACAGAGCCTTTGTGTTGTGCACTTGTTCATTAACATTATGGAATTCATCTTGGAAGTTATGTTCTTTGCGATTGTTGGATTTATGAACAATGTTGTTCTATTTTGAAATGAAGTCGTATTCTTTATAACTAAGATTGATACTTGGATCAGATTACTATTTAAGTGTGTTGTGCGTATATATGGTTTTCAAGCGTTGTTCCATAATTCATCAGTAATCAATGTTGTTCCATTTTTGTGTGTTATTCAATCCGCCCTTAAGAGTGAAGGATTGTCGTTTGATTCCTGTAGATTACGATTAATGCATTTGATCTGATAGACTAAGATGTTACTGCTTGTTAGACTTAGTTGTTGTTCTATTTCTTAACTACTGTTCCATTTCCGATTTGTTGTTCCATTTCTGATTTGCTGTTCCATTTTATATTTGCTGTTCCACTTTAGATTTGCTGTTCGATTTCTTATTTGCCGTTCCATTTCTTGCTATTTGGTATTTTGGTGTAAAGAACGATCTTAGGCTATAGTGAGCATTGACAGCTACTGTCCGGCTCCCAGATCCATGATATGTTCTCTGATTTTCTTTTCCATCAGTTTCTAAAGGGATGGGTTATTGCTACCGAACCCTTGACTGATAAAC
The DNA here is from genome assembly GCA_000404065.3 of Pinus taeda. NCBI lineage: Eukaryota > Viridiplantae > Streptophyta > Pinopsida > Pinales > Pinaceae > Pinus > Pinus taeda. Next base: position 19,638 of record APFE030417927.1, read on the forward strand.
TGCTTAGTCTTCTATATGTGTGATTTAATCTTTTGAAGTAGTTAAGTTGTAAGCAAGCATCCGTTTACTCTTGTATTTTCAAACACTGTGCTACTAGCATTACTCTGGCAAATGATAGCCTCAGACTGAGACACTCTTTGAAATAACAAAACATTCCCAGATTGAGATATTAATGTGAGGTAATTAGAGGTGAAAGAGACCCTTTTTATAGCTCCACAGAGAGAAGGACAAATTTGTCCTTATCTACCTTGATGATATAACAGTTTACTCCAGCAGTCATCAGGATCATTTGCAGCATTTGAAGAAAGTGTTTCTGAAGTGCAGAAGGTTTGGGATTTCAGTAAATCCTAAGAAGTCACAGTTTGCTCTAGAAGAAGGGAAACTGTTAGGACATATAGTTTCTGCTGCAGGTATCAAGATTGATCCAGAAAGAGTTAAAAATACAGACATTATCTGTCCCAAGGTCGAAAAAGGACATTCAATATTTTCTGGGCCAGATCAACTTTGTGAGGAGGTTTATTCCTAATTTTGCAGAACTAGTGAAACATATCACCTCCAAGTTGAAAAAGGGATCAGAGATTAAATGGGCCAATGCAACAAGAAAATATTTTGAGGCCATCAAAAGAGCTATTATGGAAGCTCCCACTTTGATCAGCCCAGACTATAATAAGGAGTTCCATATCTTCTCTTTTGCTTCCTGTGATACCCTTGCAGTAGTCTTGTTGCAGCAGAATGACGAATGTACAGAGCACCCAATGCCCTTTTTCAGAAAAACTTTGAGGGATGTTGAATTAAGATATGACATAATTTAAAAGCAAGCTTATGCTCTTATTAAGTCTTTAAAGGAATTCTGAATCTACATTCTGCACTCCAAGGTGATTGCCTACGTACCCTCTGCCTCAGTAAAGGATGTCCTAACACAGCCAGATGTTGATGGAAGAAGGGCTAAATGGATTGCAAATCTCATTGAGTTCAACATAGAATTGAAGCCCACCAAGCTTGTCAAAGGCCAGGCCCTGGCTAAGCTTATGGTTGAAGAAAATTGCAGCCTACTGGACATAAATTGCATAGATGCAGATTCAGAGGTTGAACAAGTAGAGGAGGCAACAGAAAAATGAAGGCAGAGCCAATAATTGGATGAGAATTTGGCTTCTTGTGAATGGTATTCCAGTATAGCTCATTTCTTGTCGAAGCTAGAGGTTCCCCCAAGCCTTAGTTCAAGCCAAGCCAAGACCATTAAGCTCAAAGAAGCTAAGTTTTGCATCAATGAGAACTTGCTTTATTGGAAGGAACCATCTGGAATCCTCCTAAGATGTCTAGACAAAGAGCAATCTGTGGAAGTCATGCACCAGTTCCATTCTAGCATCTGTGGAGGACATCATTATTAGAAGCCCATAGCCCACAAGATCCTGAGAGATGGTATTATTGGCCGACTCTATTTTATGATGTATATTTGTTTGTGAAGTCTTGTGACAAATGCCAGAGGTTTACAAGAAGACAACAACTGAAATCGTTGCCCCTAAAGCCAATACACACCAGTGGCCCTTTCTAGCACCGGGGTTTGGATTTCATAGGGGATATTAATCCACATTCCACTAGCCAGCACAGATGGATTTTAGTAGCCACTTATTATTTTACCAAATGGATTGAGGCCATCCCCACTAAGAAAGCTTATCACGAGGTTGTCATCAAATTCTTGACAGAAAACATTTTCACCAGGTTTGGCTACCCAAACAAATTGGTTACAGACAATGCAACAGTTTTCAGGGAAAAAGAGCTTGTGGACATGTGTGACTCAATGGGCATTAAACTAGTGCATTCCACCTCATATTATCCTCAAGGTAACGGCCTAGCATAATCATCGAATAAAAGCTTGGTAAAGATAATAAAAAAGCTACTGGAAGACAACAAGCGGAGCTGGGATTCCAAACTAAAGTTTGCATTATGGGTTGACAGGGTTACCACCAAGAAATCCACAGGAAATTCTCCATTCAAGATGGTATATGGCACTCAGGCTATGTTTCCAATCCAATTGATCCTCCCTGTGGCCAAATTCTTGCAAGAAGAGCAGAATGAGGAAAGTGACATGGCAAGGAGGATGAGTGACTTGGCTGAAGTTCATCAGATCAGATATCAACTGATTGAGAGGTTTGCAATACATCAAAGGAAAATCAAGGAAGCTTTTGATAGAAACGTAAAGAAGGACAATTTTCAAGTTGGTGACTGGGTCCTAAAATGGGATGCACTGAAAGAAAAGAAAGGAAACCATGGTAAATTTGATGCTTTGTGGTCAGGACCATTTGTCATCTCTCAGGTCCAGGGAAACAATACTTTCATGCTACAAAGTTTGGAGGGAGAAACATTTTTTGATGGCCCAGTCTATGGGTGGTTTTTGAAAGTTTATTTTGTTTAAGGATTTCAGGCCTCAGTGTTGTAAATATGTTATTTGCCAAAGTTTTAGTGTAGGTTTAGATAGAATCCATACCCAATGGAATACAAGGTAATATTTCTAATCTGGTTTCTTATGAAAAAGGCAGTGGTCTATGGTTCTTGAAACCTCACAGGGAGGATTTCATCCCTAAAATGAGCCATTGTTAGCCTCGAGGTGCAGTGCTGACTGTTTGGAGGTCAACAGGAAAATTCGGTCCGCTTTTCTGTTTGTGAAAAGGGTCCCACATAGGCCACTATTCCTCTTCTTCCCTTACCCCGCTCACACTTTACCCTTTCTCTTTCCTAACTTATCCTTCATATCCCAACAAAGCCTCTTTAAACTTAGCCCCAATTTCCAAGCAAAAAATAGCCATAAAACCTTACCCATACGTCTTACGTGCTTATAACACATTCCCCGAAGAAATCTTGTACCTTCACCATCTCCCTCCACCGTTGATCTTTTCGTGCCAATCCAATGGTCCACGTCCCATCTGATACACCAACATGCCTAATCATTTCCCACCATTAGATCACCCCCATCAAATATAACGGTCAACACCCATATCACGCGGAAAACAAGCACAAAAGGTACCCGCGCGATGAGGGTGGTTTTTCTTTCTCCCGCTACTATGTGTCATCCAGTGAATGGCATTGGGCGAGTTCTGACACTTACCATTTACCACCCAATGCCCACGTGATAAAAACCATTACCACTTAAATCAAACCACTCCATGCATTATCGCCTACACATCTCCGCCACCCGATAATTGTTCGATCTGTCACCTAAAGATCTAATGGCCTAGACATGTTCCACTCCCACCTCAACCGCTAACCTCCAAAAGATGATCTCCACTGCACACCTCCCTTGATCTGGAAGCTGCCATTCACGGTCCCTCCCAACCGTCCATCGGCCCATGCACTCCATACTCCACTCCCTGTCTATTGCCCGAAGAAGAAGATGGTCGGCTCTATCAGTCTGGTGACAGCCTGACCATGAAACCGAATTAAAAGAAGAGCATGGCCGTGGGAGAAAAGGACACAGCACAACTCAACAACCGAATTAAATAGTCATGGCACTCCACTAGCACACTCAATCCAATCACCTGAAGGATAGCACAGTACCGGAACCGATCAGGTTTTCATAGTGAAGAAAGCAACTACGTTCAAAGACGCTATCAGACAGTTAATGGTGGTTGGTGGTCAATTATGATCCCTCCCTCCCTAAATGGCTAAGATCCATTGTAATGATAAGATTATAAATATCCAGAGGAAAGATGTAATCAAGGTTGGAAATTGTGTTTCGGTTCAACTTCTGGAGACTGTAGATACTCTGCAACTTGCAGTGTCTCATCTTCATTTTTCAGCAATGCAAGCATCTTTTGTTGTTACATGCTCAATGTCCATTTCCTTTCTGCTCTAAACCTGTACCTAGAGTTTTTTATTCATGACATATTCTATGCCTAATGTTAGATAACTATCATCTTATCTCTGTATTAGTAAATTGAATGTATCATTGAGTAGGTCACTCAGGTTTCTTCTATATCAAATGTAAGCACTACAACAAAACAAGCAATTTATGCCAGATTTAGCACCAGATTTTAGTGTATTTTTCTCTCCATTGGAATGATCAGCTTGGCGCTAAATCTGGCTCTATTGTACAATTTTTAAAGCGTCCTTTTTTGCACCAAATTTTGCATCATATTTTGCACCAAGATTTGCATTTGGTTTTACAATTGGTTTTGCTTCTAGTTTTGTGCCATTTTTTGCATCTATTTTTGCATCATTTTTTTCTTCCTGCTTTGTGCCATTCTTTGCTTCTATTTTTGGGTCGTAATTTGCATTGAGTTTTACACCATCTTTTGCATCTGATATAATGCCCTTTTTTTGCATCGAGTTTGTGCTAGCTTTTGCATCTAGTCTTATGCCATTTTTTGCTTCTAATTTTGTACTTATTTTTACATCTATTTTTGCATCAATTTTTCTACCTTCTTTTTACACCATTTTTTGCATCTAATTTTGCACCATATGTTGAATCTGATTTAGTGCCAAAATTTTCATCCATTTTTGCACCATTTTTTTCATCCACTTTTTCATTTCATTTGTCTCCCTTTTTTGCATCCTATTTTGGACCTAATTTTGCATCATTTGTTGCATCCAATTTAATATCATTTTTAACAAGATTTCTCGCATCCAATTTTGCATCCTTTTGAGCATCTACATTTTCACCCTATGTTGTACCATGTGTTGCATCCACCTTTGAATCCCATTTTGTGTCTAATGTTATGTTCAATTTTGAGCCATTTTTTACATCTACGTTTGCATTTGTTTTTGCACCAAGTTTTGAATCATTTGTTGCACCTCATTTTGCATCCAATGTTGCATCCAAATTTGAGCCATTTTATGCCCATTTTCGCACCATTTTTTTTACTTTTATGTCCAAATTTTCACCATTTTTTATGTTCAATTTTGCATCCTTTTTTATGCCACATTTTGTGTCCACATTTGCATCTCATTTTGCACCCAGATTTTAGTCTGAATTCATCTAGTTATGCATCATTTTTGGCATCTTAGTTTCACCCTTTTTTAATCCCATTTTGCTTCTTGTTTTGTGTCTTTTCTTACATCTTTTTTGCACCCAATTTTTCATCCTAATTTTACACTATTATTTGCATCCTCATTTTGGTCTCCATTTTTACATCCTTGCTTGCGCCCAATTTGGTATCTTTTTGTATGCCCTATTTTGTTCCCTTCTTTATGTCTAGTTTTACACCCTTTTTTAATTCTACTTTAAAACCCTTTTTGTCTCATTGTTTTCATCTTGTTTTAATGGCTAGTTTAACATCCAATTCTACTCCCAATTTTGCATCGATGGTTACACCCAATTTTGGCTTCTTGTTTAGAGTTTTACTTTTACTTCCATTTTACTAATTTTATTACATAGTGAAATATATTACAGTTTCTAAATACCATTTTGTTGTAGGATTTAATGCACAGTTAGATGAACATAAAACCCTCTAAGTTTATCCTAGAAACCTAAGATAGAATGATTAATAGAAAGATTGTTATAGGGCTCAAGATTCTTAGTAGATTAAGATGTAGAGTATAGATTAAGAAAAGAAGAATGAATTCATGTGAGTCCTCGCATGTAGGTCTTGTTGGAGTTTTTAGTGTAGCTGGGAAGTGCTCCTAGATAGCTCCAAATCTTGGTCCTACACACAAGAGAGAGAACAAACAAAACTTCACAACATAATATCTTGATAATTGAAACTACCATAAACATATAAATATTACTGAATAAATAAATATAAACCAAAATCCCATACATTCATTAGTTAAATAAGATAAGTAAAGAATGAACAACTCTTAGCTCCAAAACTCTCCCTCTCAATATGGATTTCAGCAGTGTGACAATACATGAATTCCCATCATTTTCAATGGCCAAGCCTCTAATATATAGGAAAGTGAAGGCTATGAAACTTTCCCAAAGTCCTCATTATTTCAATTTTGGCAAAATCTTTTGGGTGAATAATGTTTCCTGAAATAAAAATGGCATTTTCCACTTTTTAGATGCTTTTGTGCTTAGGAAAATGTTTCCCCATGCTTTATGGCTCTTTCCCACTTTTGTATGCTTTTATTTTTTAGGAAAAATCTAAAGATGAGTATAAAGAGATCACATTCCACCATATGAGTTTCCAAAAGTGAACAAGAGTGTCAATTTCTAGTTAACTTGAGCTTTTTTCCTCGCATTTTTGGAATTTACATTTTAAAATGTTAACATTGAATTTCCATGTCATAATGTGTAAGCCAATCAAAATCCTTTAAAATTTAAAAGATATATAGGTGTGACTATGTAGTGGATTTTTTCTTTAATAATATAACTTACCTAATTTATCTGCCCAAGTGACCCAAAGCTATATTAAATATTAAAAATAAAATTAATATCTTAATCTATACAATTTAGAATATATAGATATTTAATGAAGGGTACATCATGGGTGGTAAATAAATAAATTTAAATATAAAATCTTAAATCCTAATTTAATTTAAATTTTAAATTTACTTTCTTAATTTATTTTTATTAAATCTTCTATTGATAAATTAATTTAAATATAAATATAAATATATGCTTATTTTGATAAAAGTGCATTTATTTGAGTATCTTAAAATTATATTTTAAATTTTCCTTTTAAATTTAAATTTTCTTAAATCTTGTGTTAATAAATTAATTTCAATATAAAATACATGTAGATGGTTATTTTTTATGAAAGTGACATTTATTTGGTAAAATACATGTAGATTGTAATTTAAATTTAAAATTTAAATTTCCTTTAAATTTTGAATTTTCTTTTTTTAATTTAAATTTTATTAATGTTGTGCTAATATATTAATTTAAATGTAAAATACATATACAGTTATTTTGATAAATGTGACATTTATTTGGATAATTTTGGTAAAAGAATAATAGAAATGATATATTAAAAAATCATCTACATGGCATTATTTTATTAGTTTCTTAATTTTTTCTTAAGTGGTTATTATTTTGGTAACAAAAGTTAGATGAAGGGGACAACTTGTTATAGACTAGTATACTGTGGTCCTCATGGTACATAACTTGTATTATAGGCTTATATAGTTTAGGAGAAAGGGGTATTTCAACCAACAACATAGTATTCTCCTCCAAGATGATGAGTAGGTATTTTCATGTATAACACATTTAAGAATATATCACAATTCAAATTCATAACTTAGTGTTTGTAAACAAATTTAAGGGTAATTGACAACATTCATAAAAAATATAGCAGTATCCTCATATATAACAATTCTCCATCAAAAAATCATTAACAATTTTCAATATACATATATTACTACTAAATCAACATTTATTGCAGATATCATTATTCCAAGGTAAATTCACAACATTACATCCAAAAATAGTAATGTCATCATACATAATCATTCTCCATAAAAAAGCATTGACAGGTTTCAACACATATATAAAGTAACAAGATAATACTAATAATATCCTCATCATCCTTAATCAAATCAACTAAGATTCAAATGTGTGATTATCATATCAAAATATTTCATGAACGCCATTTTTCTAAGGTAAATTCATAGCATCCATCAAAAGATAGTAATATCATCATACACAATAATTCTCCATCAAAATAATGTTGATAATTTTCAATATATACATAAAAGAACAAGATAAAAATGATAATATCATCATCATATTTAATCAAATCAACTAAAAATCAATTTAAGTTTACCAAATAGAAATGTTTCATAGATATCATTATGCTAAGGTAAATTCACAACATCCATAAAAAAATAGGAATCTCATTATACACAATAATTTTTCATAAAAAAATTGTAAACAATTTTCAACATATTCACAAGGTAACAATATAGTACTGATAGTATCAACATCATTATTCAAATAAACTAAAATTCAAATGTATGATTACCATATTAAGACATCCAACTAAATATAAAAAATAACGCATGGCTAGCTAGCACCACGAAAATCATAGCCAAGCTCATCCTCATGATCATTTCCATGATCATCATCCTGACCATCTTGATAATATCATCCACATAATCATCACCAATACCATCGCCATCCTCATCATCATCATCTTTGATATATGATGTAATATAAACATAGTCTATATCATCATCTTCATGGTCATTACCTATAGCGTTCTGGAAAAAAAACAATATTACATGTTAGTACTAATTCTATAGAAAAATGCATATTTTTATTACAATGCTAACAATAAAATGATGTAAGACATAATAACATTTAATAGTACTAAAAATAAAATGAAAATTTGGCTTAAGATATATTGGAGATCTAACTAAGATTACACTTGTAATTCACAGTAAGTAGTAGAAGCATTTTTTAATCCATATGAAGTAGGTACCCATTTGTTCATCATATTATATTGTGAATGTTTCTTATGATTTCCATGCAAAATTGGTAAATAAATATTTACTGGAAGCTTTATTTCAAATTACAATTGTAATTCACATTAGAAATAGAAGAAATTTTAACAAAAAAAAAAATGTCATATGAAAAAGTAAATTGTTTTTAATGAAAGATAAGTCGCATACAATATGAATGTCACATGAAATATTGAGTTGTTTTTAATGCGTGTACTTTTCTATATAATAAGATTGATCCTAATGTTCATTCAAGAACAAATGCTCACAAATAATTACTTCATTTTATCCATTATCACACTTAATCCATTATACCTAGTGACGACAATGATTCCATTCAAATTTCTTTGAACTCCCTAAATATAATGTAAAATAGAAAACTCCAAGACCATGACCATTCCCACAATCCCCTCCCTTGCCTCATCCACCATTAGAGACAATGAACTTGGAGTTATGACCACGATAGCAACCCCTCCCTTGCCTTGTGTC
>APFE030417930.1:0-23331 GCA_000404065.3 Pinus taeda
GTAGTCTTTCCAGCCGCATCAAGTCCAACCATAAGGATTCGCATCTCCCTCTTAGCAAACATTCGATGCGCGACACCCTGCCACAGAAGTTTTTTTCTGACAAATTAGATAATGATTTTTTTAATGTAATTGGAAGTGTTATAGATTTAAAAGGAGATAATAAATATTTTAACTAAAATACAGGTGTTTTAGTTATAAAAGGGATCTAGGTTTGTTAGGATGGAAGTTAATTTTTTTTGGGCTATGTGGTACATTGTAAAAAGACAAGTAATTAGGCTGAAATGTGCATTGTCGGAATAAGTGCAAAAAGGGTCTTACTAACCATGATCAATCACCACTGTCATATTAGTAAACACTTATGGTCGTCGGCTATGTTGAAAGATTATGCTCTCCGTCTCAGCCTTCATCTGCGAAAAAACAAAAAAGATGTGACAGCTTTCTCCCTTACCACATGCCCATTGCATGCAAGGCAGGATGCATGCATGCTTGGTGTATCGGGCGGGATCTTTCTATCTCCAGCGCACTCCAGCAATTCGTAAGGCCGGCAACAGTGCCATGGACGATGCCATCGAGTATTTGGATAATTTAATAGAATGCATGACTGCCATAAAACCCCCTTCTTCTACATATGTATCTACTGGTGGTGCCCCCTTGCAGGTTTCAAGTTCTCTCTATCTTCATCTTCAGGTTTGAATAGAATACAGTGCAGTAACCAAGCGCTTTTTTGAAATTAAATTAAATTTGTATATAGTTTTTGTTTCAATCTTGCTGAAAGTAGTGGTATCCTGAAGGACGCAAGAAATGGGACGGCGGCCGCACAGGTTTTTCCAGCAAATAAGGCCGGAACTGATTGTAAGTACTCTCTTTCTCTATCTTTATTGGGTACCATTTTTAACAATTCCCCCGGGATAAAGGATATTAAACGCGCGAAGAAAATCTTCCCGCTGGGATATGAGGTTTTTTCATCTATTCACCTATTGATCGGTCCATGCAGATTTGAAGTTAATGTCTTTGTATTCTGAGCTTTCGCTTTCGCGAATTCCATGGGATGTTTCGCAGTTTGTAGTTGTCATTAACAATGCCCCATTGCCAATGACCTGCGAGAAGACCTTCTGGCCAGAGGCAGAAGAGAGACAGAAAAATGCCTCTGATAACTTGGAATCTGCAAAATGGATGGCACATGTTGCCAAAGATGCCAGCACCGAGTCTGCCTCTTCTGTACTGGGTAGTATCAAGGAGGGCACCATGTCGGCCTTCATAAAAATGTGTATTTTGAAATAAATATTTTTCAATTTAAATATAAATAAGGTGAAATTTATTTTAAAAACTAGTTACTGTTTTTTTAATTTTTTAAATTAAACCTCCTTCATATAAAGTTAGCATACTACATCATCTATCAAAATATAAAAATAAATAAATTATTAAAGAGTGAAGGTAGAATATGCCACATATAAAAATAAATAAATTATTAAAAGAGTGAGGGTAGAATACGCCACGCATGCTACTTAATTTCCAGGCAGAAGGTGGCATGCGCGACGCGTATAAAACATCATAAAACAAGATTGCAAGATGCTGGTATGATCCACACGGTGCTGCGATGGCAGATCTCTGCACTGTTACTGTCAATGTTTTGTCTTGTATTTCACTGTGATCTTCCTGCTCCTGTCAATGCCAGAATAGTATAAATGTATAATTTTGTATGATTTGATATTACAATTCACATTCACTTTTCGACTCTGTGAATCGCAGTGACCATGCCAAAATGGGATTATATGTAAATCTTTGTAGTTTTGGTTCGACTCTGTTAATAACAGCGACCATGTCAAAATGGGATTATAGGTAAATCTTTGTAGTTTTGGTTTTGTATTTGTGAATATTGGATAAATCAGTTTTAGCTTTACCATTGCAATTTCTTCTGGACCTAACCTAAACTTTTCTTTCCACTCCCTTCTTATTTTGGGGAGCTGATACTGAGCAGCAATGGTAGTTCATCTCTCAGGGGCTGTGAGTCACAGTACCCTTTAGGAATTGCTGTAACTGATGGGAAAAAACACGATTCAACCAAAGATGCAGCCATGGAGAAAGCACGGGCCGCTAAGGATACTGCAGCAGAGAAAGCACGGGCAGCTAAGGATAGTGTTGCAGGAAAAAAGCAGGAAGACCGCACCGTTCAGAAGGCCCAGGAGACTTCAGAGGGAACCAAGGTGAGTCGTTGTGAATAGTTCAATGCTACAAAACTCTTGAATTCAAATGGAATAATTTGAAGAAATTGTTTTAGATAAAGGATTGACCTTGGCACCTTACCTTCTAATCCGCCTGCTTGGGAATAGAACGCCGTCTGAAGCTCTGGATCTATTCCCATGAGATCCCCATTTTCCCAGAATAACTGTTAGTCCACTTGATCTATTCCTAAAAATAAAACTATTAGTACAACCAAACATGGTAGCTATTCCCAAGATGTATTACAAAATTGTTTGTTTATTTCATTTATAAAAGAGTAAATTTCAGTTGCAATTTCTTTTTGAGATATCAGATTTCAATCAAGGAGGGCATTAGGTCAGTGGTAGAGAAGCCCACTGGCCAGTAACAGGCCTGGCAGGACTGTTCAGTGTTTTCAATAATATAACATGGTATCGCAGCAACGTGTTGCTTAGATTGTTTTGCTCGTTCTCAATAAAGTCATGTCAAATAGGCTCGCCTCTTTAAATTGCCATTGAAATGCATGGGATTCTTATCCCAGACTGCAACATCTTACATAATTTATATTTATATAATTAGTTCCCTACACGAATTACATTGTTTTTTTTTTTTTTAATGTGATTAGCTTTCCACATGAGTTCCATTGTTCTTTTTCTGTGTGTAATTAGCTTCCTGGAATTAATTGACCATGTAATAAGCAAAATGAAAATTTGATTTGTGAATCAATTGGATGCCATAAAAATTCTCTTGCAGCTCTTTAATTTCTAAAAATTAAAGTATTCGAACTTCTAGTGAACAGAATGATCAAGTTATAAATAATAAGGTAATCACACACTAAATTACATATAGAAAAGTATATGTGCGGTAAAAACAAATTCCAAAACACATTTAAGAGTGAACATTATTTTATGTGTTATAATATCGATATTGAGTTACCACAAACAAGGAAATGGTGTTCAACGCAGAAGAATTCAACGTACTCACCATGTTATTGTCTCATAGTAACAGAAAACCTAAACAGTAACGAAGTCTTACCACCGTGAGATTGGAAGAATATATGGAGACTTCTTTTGTTCAGATAAATCTGGATTAGGGTACTTTTTTCATTCTGTAATCACAGTCTTGTTTGAATATTTTTTTGCAGGCCACCACAGATCCAATCGCAATTCCAATTCACTGTTTTCTGCATGATCTGGTCTATTTGTTGTTTCTCTTAAACTCTCGCTTGGTGTGTTGCAATTATCCTGGTACTCTACGCTTCCCACCGAATGTAAATCCGCCTGCTTGGGAATAGAACCCATAAGGTAATTACTTGCACCGTTGCAGATGAAGCATAATGGCGATGGACGCCCTGCACCTGAAAACACAGCAACATCAATGAAACTGCAGAAGGCACAAGCAGAGTAAGTGGGAAGAAAAATGGAATAGCACCTTATTACTTGCACCGTTGCAGATGAAGCATAATGGCGATGGACGCCCTGCACCTGAAAACACAGCAACATCAATGAAACTGCAGAAGGCACAAGCAGAGTAAGTGGGAAGAAAAATGGAATAGCGCTTGGTTCGACCCTCCTCGTTTTTATGGCGTAGAATCAGAACATGCATGCAGACACATGGCAACAAGATATAAGGGATAACATCTGCCCCCTGTTTAATAAACCTAACCTACGCCATACCCCCATTTCTCCATAATGTTAGCCAATTAACATTAAATGTTAGCCAACTAATGCTATCCCAAAGATATCATTACTTCACTGAGGCGAACCTGTACTAATTAACCAAATGCTTTCCGAACATTTTCCTAAGTTTTCAGATCGTATACCTCGTACTGAGGCCAAATAAGACGAACGTTGCTGTGATTGGTTACACACATCGGCAAACATATTTTATGGCATGGATTAATGGAAAATATCGCCAAACTTTGGTGTAAGGAAAAATGAACTTATTGATTCTTGTGTCAGACTAATGCAGGGACTAAAAACCGATTATTATAATCCCTGCCAGGCCCGGAGGGCAGGGACTAATAAGAACATTTTTTTTTTTTTTTGGGCAAATGCTAAACTACTTATATTAAGAAAATAAAAGAAATATGTACAAGAGGTCGAAGCCTCTGAGAGCGAATGAACAGCTCTCTGTCAAGTTTTCCCATACAAAATATGCCCTACTGAGAGGGGATGGTCTGATAGCAAAACATAAACTGTTCAAGGCGTTTACAGATAGAGACATAATGCCTATCCTCAAAATTACAATTCCAGTCTACAGATTTATACGTGATGACATGGAGTTTTAACAAAAACCATAAGCATAAATAGAATAAACAAAGCATAGGTGCCTGTTAGATATGAGGGGACGCTGGATTGAAGACACGCGTCGAGGATTCTTCATTCTGGACGCTCTCCTGGACTGAGCGTAGGTGGCAAACTTAACAAAAACCATAATCAAAACCACTGGAAATTTGCCTTAATCCATACCCACCTTGCCTTCCGCCTGGTTCTCTGTCTCCTTCTGCTCTGCTTCTTGCTGCTCTGCCGCCCATTCAGCTGCCTCCCGTTCTAGGTTAGGAACACAAACCACTTCCATTCCAGCCGGTATGTCCTCAAGCCTTTGAATTCCGGGAGGGAGAATTGGATACAGGCGACCGCCGAAGAAGCGTGCAGGTTTCTTGGCCTCTTCAGGAGTCTTCTTAGCTTGGGGGTCTGTCACCTGATGCTGAACCGAACTGGTAATTTCCATGTCCATTAGGCTGCAAATTTCGCGGAGGGCTTCAGTCTGTTCTTCTGATTGAACGCCTGTGCTTTCCTCTTCGTGCTTGCTCTGAGAGGAAGGGAGGTAAGAGCTCTCTTCCTTACCCCCGCTCTGAGAGGAATTGTTGGTGCTTGGCTCCTACTCCTCTGAAATCCTCTTTCCGCTACCTTCTTCTCCGTCTTCCTCCGTAAAAACCACAGTAATTAACGTTGAGACAATCGGCTTGTTGGTGCGACGGTAGTATTTGAACTTAACCGTCTGCACCGAATTGCTAATGTTAGAGTCTGGATCATCAGAACCAGGAGAGCTGGGCGAGGCATAAGCCAGCGGGGAGACATGTCGCGGGCTGTGAGGGCCTCCGCCACCAGGATTCCCCCTCTGACCTTGATTCTTTCCTCTGCGTGGCGAAGCGTGGCCTCTGGGCGGCATCCTTAACAGAGTTTGAGCTGTTCGCACCTCCGAAGTGAACAGTAGCAGTAAGGAACCCACCCCAAACTGCCCTCTGCCCCTAAGGCGATTCTGCCTTCCTGACCAGAGCTTGGGTTTGCTCCTGGGCTTACCCACTCCTACACTCTCCGTCTCTGTCAACAACCCAACATTAGCGTGCAAAGCGTAGCTATAATCCCTTGCCTGTTCAGACAGGCCTGTCAACCTTAAACCTTCGCGCCCAGACATTCTATCAGCTCCTGTGTTAATTCCTTGGTAGTTCGGTCGATGGGAATGGCATTGAATGCCATTGAATGCTCCTTTAATGGAATTCATTAAGCACTGTCAAGTTGCCTTCGCGCCGGGGGCTCCTCGTGGCAGTCACATGGCTGTCTTTAATCAAGGTGTCACCCGTATCCGGATTAATAAGAACAAATTTTACTAATAAACAAATATATAATTATATAAAAAAAAAATTATGTATTTGTAATTTAATTTATATACTGAAATATACATATATAAACTTATATTCCTAAACGGAAAAATAATATATATAATATATATATATATATTATATAATATATATATATATATAAATCAAACATACCGTGCAAATAATTATGTTCATGGCTGATCTACCCAAAAGATACAAGTGAATGCACGCCATTTTATATATATAAGTATAATCAAACAACAAAAGTTGAGTAGCAGCACCCTGCGTTGAGCGAAGGCTTATAAGAAAGATTTGGCACATGAAATAAATATATTCTTTATATAAGTTAATTTAAATTTAGTGTGAATTGAACCAAATTAAATATTGAAACTTTGACTTTTCTCATGAATTATATTTCTATTTTTTTTATTCTTTAATTCGTTATCTAAGTTAATCTAAACTTAATTCCTTATATAAGTTAATCTAAACTTAATCTGCATTGAAAAAGATTTAATATTGAAACCGTGACACACGGAAAAAAAATTTCATGATTATATATTTTTATTTAATTTTATTAAAAAATAGAAACAATATTTTATTTAATTTTATTTAAAAAATAGAAACAAAAAAGTGTTATTAGCATATTATATATAACAATATTAAATTACCTAAATAAACGAAAGGGTCATATTCCGGGAATCTAATGTCATAATATTAAATTACCTAAATAAACGAAAGGGTCATATTCCGGGAATCTAATGTCATAATATGCAATAATCGAACCAAACACATACCAGAGGTGGTGGCTGGAGCAATTATCAAAAGGGCAAATTAATTTCAATGGGAGAAAAAAAATAATAACCCTTACATGGACACCACCATTACAAAAATATGAAGCAGGTGGATCATAATTAAATTGAATTTAAATGTTTTAGGTTTTTGTTTATAATTTAAGTAAAATAATATAGTTTAAATAAATATGGAGTAAGTTAATAAGCAAAAAGAGTGGAATTATTTATATATATATATATGCAGAGATTTGTCTCACTTAAAAAATTAGATTCATTTAACTCACTCTTTTAGCTGGTGAGAATGAGAAAACCTAGATAAACTTATTTTTAAAAACAACCTTCTATAACACATGAGAAAACACACTCGGTGAAAATGAGAAAACTTATAGATAAATTTATTTTTAAAAACAACTTTCTATAACAAGTTTGAAATGGAGTGTGTACACAGTTTTTTGCGGTTATATAGATGCCATTATGTATTTTCTCGCTGAGTTTTCATTATGTATTTGGATGCAAAGCATTGTTTAAAACAAAATTTAATATTATTTCAATTTTAAATTTTTATAAAACAATGCCATCAAATCCATGATTTCCATGCACTTAGCAATAGCCAAAACTCTTGGAAACATCTCGCAACAAGACACATGATTTTAATTCTTGAAATATCTGTCATCTTCTTGCATGCCTGCCACTTGTTATAATCATGACTTCATGCTAAGATATTTTTATACCTACTAGGGCGAGGGGAATGAAGGTTGTATAAGAACCTACCTTTAGTCAAGGTTCGGAATATGCACACCTAACTTTCTTTTCGTAGCGACCAGGACGGGAAACAACCCAGGAGTATGATCCTCTGTATATGTGTGCGCTCTCAGTTTCCTGTTTAAGGATCTCCGGCAGGCCTGTTTAAGCTTGTCCGATAATAGATTATTAACATTCTCGACCTGCTACAATCCCTTTAGTTTCATGTAGTTCGTAGGGTGGGTCGTATCTCGAATCAAGTATATTTTGGAAATTTTCATTGTGAAATGGTCTTGACACCAATCAGAGTTTAGTTTCATATGTTTGCAATGAATGTTCGTCCACCGGAGAAACCATCCATCCAATTAGAACATTCCGACTTGTTAATTTGTTGCCTTCTGCATTTGCCAGATGACATAACCTTGTTTACAATTTCCTGGGGTTGTTGTAGTGTGCCTGCTTTTACTCTTTTGCAACAACCTGGCTGTGACAACAAATTTACACTGGTGAGTCCTCATCTTGATTTTTCTTGGACATATTTAGGGTTTGAAGGCTTCATTGCTAAAATATTTCTGAAACTATTTCATATTTTTGAAAATATTTCATATATTTTTTAAAATGTTTCATTCTCGGCAGAAAATTGGTTGTTGCACAATGCAAATGGGCATGAAAATAATACTTATAGAATCATTCACAAGTTACCTATAAATTTTATTTTTCTTATTTTAAATTTTAAAAAATGTTAAAAGCCGGTTGTAGATTGTAGATGAAAAAAAACTAAATTTTATGAAATAAATCTCTCTTAAAAATACTTGCGATTTTATGTTAGAACAAAAAGAGATAGGTTGTTTAGTCGAAGATCTTGTTATTTCTTGGAAAATACTATATTTTTTTCACTTATTATTTTAGCAACAATGTTTTCCTGGATGGGGAAAAGGGAGGGGTAATTTCATATCGGCATGGCATAATTAACATTTTGGCTTTTTTGCAACATTATGAGAAGTTTTATGCATTGTTTTATGGTTTTGACAACTTAAAATTTAGGTGGTTTTCTTGCACTTATCAAGGATTCATTATTTTCCTCTTGCAGACCGAGATTAGACAAAGAATATCTCTAGTTTTCTAGAGAGTCTAGTTTTCAGGAGAGTGGATGGTAGTGTTCATTATTCTCCAGATAACCGACAGATTTAGATTCATATGTTGGGAAGTAGCAACAGAAGATGTTGGGAAGCAGCCAAAACATATGTTGGGAAGCAACCAAAATAGAGTGAGAAGTTTAATGAAAAGAATGTTGAGTAGCTTTTGGAAAGTAGAAAAAGAAGATGTTGGGAAGCAACCAAAACAAATGTTGGGAAGCAGCCAAAATAGATTGAGAAGCTTAATGAAAAGAATGTTGAGTAGAGTTGCAGCAAAGAAACATATAGATGAGAAGAAACTAGTTCAAAGGCAAGTTTTGGACAAACCCACACTCTACGAGATGGGGTTCAGCTGTAATTGAATAGATTGACAAAACTTCACTCTGCGAGATGGGGTTCGACTGTAACTTAATGGACTGGATTGATAGTATATTGTAGCGTGTGACTATGCTGTAAGCCATGCACCGTCCGTAGTCCTGCCAATTTTGGTAACATTTCTTGTAGCTTTATTTGGAAAACATCTTTACATCGCAAAATCCTCCAAAGTGTTAGAGTGCTCCATTGCTGGATCAGGGCTTGAAGGTGAATACCCTAAGTGGAGCATAACATGGGGTAACCATGTTTATGGCAAGGTGCCCTAAACGAGAAAATCATAGCTCAACATATTTCGTCTCGATTTTAGCTCCAACTTTGCAACCTGTTTGTCGGTCTCAGTATGTTTTATCACTCGCCTGCTTCTATTCTAGATCGGTTTTTTATTTCAATGTATAGAGAAGCCTATCAGGTAAGCCACTAACTAAGTGAATTCGCTAAAATTAATTGAATGAATAAAACTCCAATGAAACAAACTTGACAATTGAATGAATAAAAGTCCAATGAAACAAACTCGAATGAATGAATCAAATAATTGAATGAATAAAAGTCCAATGAAACAAACTCGAATGAACTTGAATCAAATGGTGTTGTAAACTTAACTCTTATATTGTTGTACCTTTGCAGGGACGGTCTCTATTCCCTTCAACTGACTAGCAACTTAAGAAGTTGAAAAGAAGATACTTGTTTTTCGATAATTGAATGAATAAAATTCCAATGAAACAAACTCGAATGAATGAATCAAATTGTGTTGTAAACTTAACTCTTATATTTCTTTACCTTTGTAGGTTCTACCTCTATTCACTTCAACTGACCAGCAGCTTAAGAAGTCGAAAAGAAGATACTTGTTTTTTTCAATTGCAACACCACCTAATGCTGCTAATCTACCCACTTTGAGAATTTGAGTGCTCTGTCTCCATATACCCTAGACATAAGAACCCAATAAAGCTTTATCTCCATATACCCAAGGCATAAGAACCCAGTAAAGCATAGTGTACGATGATAATGCCTTCTTACTATTCACTTCAACTATAGCATACGATGATAATGCCTTCTTACTATTCACTTCAACTGACCGGCATCTTAAGAAGTTGAAAAGAAGATACTTGTTCTTTTCAACTGTAGCACCACCTAATGCTACTAATCTACCCACTTTGAGAATTTGAGCGCTCTATTTCCATATACCCCGGGCATAAGAACCCAGTATAGCTTTGTCTCCATATACCCGAGGCATAAGAACCCAGTAAACCCAATAAAGCGTAGCGTACAATGATGGTGCCTTCTTACTATTTTTCAAGAATTACACAGAAGAATTTTGCAGTTGCAGAGACTAAGAAAAAAGAAAAAAGCTCCCAAATTATGAGGCACCCACCTGCAAGGGAGATCGTGGTGGCAAGACCATGGCAAGACTCGTTAGCAAGATCGGGCAAGACATCGCGAGTGCCTCGTTAGCAAGATTGTGGCAGCACACGGTGAGCCACGCGAGCCAAGAGTGCCAACTACCACATGTGCAACCAAGCATTTAATTTTAAGTAAATAATGTTATAGCAACCTTTGCATTATTCAATCATGTCCCAAAAGCTTATTAATATTATGCATTTTAACTAAGTTATGAACCTCTTGGCCTCAGGAAGAGGCTAAATAAGACCTCTGAATGTTTGATAGCTTTTGATTCGCTATCAAGAAACTTTGTCCGTATAATAGGCTGAAAAAAGGGTGATTTATTAAAAAAAAGTGATTTATTGAATGCAAGCTCGACTTTGGATTTAATCATATATATTGTTTGTATATTGGCTTAAAATAAGGCAAATCAATTACAAGAGTCCTTGTCAACCGTTTCCGCCGAGACTAATATCGTACTTGAATAAAAAATAGACCAACACACTCATACATATATGGATGTGTAAACTAAATATTAAGGCTTGTAAATAAATATAAAGTTAAAACAATAACCCTAACTATATACTGCATGAACATATAATATATGTAAGCCTAAATAATAGTACAATATTTGCATAAAGTACAAAGCATAAAATAGGTGGTTGTACTACCTATTGTGTAATCTCTAGACCAAACCTTTTTTCCATCAAACCCCCAGAGTCTTGTAATGCTAGTACTACTACGTTAGTTGATTGAGAACCTATATTAAGTTTATTAGCATGGATCAAATGATGGATGCTCTTTGTTGCCCACTGCGATTGAACCGAGAAAGGCACTTTCATTCCCAACTTGCAAGGTTATTCAAATGCAGAGATGCAAAGAGATTTAACAATCACCTCACTTTATACATACAATAGATCCCATTGTAATTTCCGAATCAATTTAATTATGTGACATCTATGTTACTATGAGTGCAACATATAAATATATATATAATAAAAAAGTAGAACCCATTTTGGATAAGATAACATTTATAGTTATACATAGTGTCACCCAAAATTTAACTCGATCTTCTCATATACAAACCATATATATATAATTTATTAAAAAATTATATATATATATATATATATATATATATATATATATATATATATATATATTATAAAAAATAAAAAATAAAAAACAGTATTTAATACATATTAAAAAACTAATATATACAATTATGCAACATTATAGTTCCCAAAACCTAAAAGAACTCCAATTATGTAATTACTGCATCAAACTAAGACCCATACAAAGTATAGTTTTGAACGATGGCAAATTTTAATAATATAATTGATTTCATTAACACCTTTGCAAACATTTTTTCTCTTTTAAACATTATGTGTATCTATTAAAAGAAACCATGTTGCATATGAATGGGTATATATCATATACCAATTATGAAATATATACTAACCATATATAACCTATTTATATATGTTGTCACCCATTGATTAAACAATAGTGCAATATATATGCCACAATACATATACAATATCAATTAGAATTATATTATATATATTTGAATTTTTATGCCCAACATCTTCGTTTGTTGGTCTAGTTTAAAAAAAGTAAGGTTTGGTTCACAGGTAGGGTGGATACGTTCAAGCATAAAGCTTAATTGCAATAGATCTCCCCTAGTAGAATTTCATTGCAATGGATCTTGCCCTGGCGAATTTCATTGCAATGGATCTCGCCCTGGCAAATTTCAGTGCAATAGATGCTTGAAGGCTATGGCCATGACTATATTCGTTGAACAAAGCATCCCAAAGAAAATTGAACCGAAAAAACGGGGAAGGTGAAGCATCTGAAGAAAATCAAACCTGGAAAATACGGAAGGCGAGGGCCAAGGAAAGGTTCATTTCCCAGCTCTGGGGAGACTCAAACTTTGTACTAGGGGAAGGAGTTAGAAATTTTATGCTTGGAGCTGGTGATTGTACCAAGCGAAGAAGCAATGGCTCATGCAAAACCCTTTTTGCAGGAAGGAGCATTTTGCCAGTTGAAAAAAGCCGCAATAGACCAGCATCAGAGATTTTGCCAGCATTAAGAAGCCACAATAGATAAGCATCGAAGATCGAATCGAAGGGTTTCATATGGAGGGAGAGAGCATCAGTGCACAAGAATTCAATAACCATATATATTCTCCATCTGGGTTCAAGAAATAGCAGTCTTCTATATACAAATATCTGATTTTCCCCTTTCACTTCTTGCTAGTGCCCTTCCTTCATCTTAGTAATTATTTCATTGGTTGGCTCCCCCATTATATGAGTAAGCTCTCGGGCATTAAGTGGGGGGTTGTATGCTAAGTTAAATATTTTCATGACATTGCAATCCATGTTGTCATTTGTTGTTGCTAGAGTATCTCTATTTTTATTAAATTGATTTCTCAATTTCATTTGCATTGTAGGCATTTAATCTTTTTATGAACTCGCAATTCATGTTATCATTCACTACTGCTAGAGTATCTCTTCCTTTATTAATTTTTTTTCCCAATTTAATTTGCGTTGTAGGTGTTTACTCTTTGGAGGATTGCTCGGCTCTGAAAAATGGCATCCATTCACTCATTTAATGCTAGAGAAAGGATAGGGTTGTAAGGGAAGGAATTGCCCAGAATTCGATAACCACTTCTCTACATAATTCCTCAGAGCTGATCTAGAACAGTTTCCTCCCATATGCCACTAGACTTATATATTTTCCCTTGTTCGATGTTGTGCAGGTTGGACTAAGCGGGGTTCTGAATTTGGGGTTCTCCTCTTTCGATATCCTACAAAGGTGCTATATTTTAGGCACATAGTTGAATCTATAAATGTAATTTTAGTCTAGGGTCTTTATATGGGTTGCTTTAAACTTATGCTTAAGGTCTGTGGAAGAGCTCCTAGCTCGAACTATGTTTAACTGTTATAGCATAGAGGGTTGTGTTTCCACTGGTGTAAAGACATAAACGCATACGGGACTATCTCTGATTTTTTGTTAATTTTCAGTTTCCATACTCTAAATTTGAAATAGGCTACTCACAATTCTTGTAGTTAATTTTCTTCCAGTAATGTTTTAAAATTGGGTTTTCATTTTGTTTGTGAATTATCATTTCTCTTGCACTTTCCCTTAGTTTCTACAAGTTATTGTATAGAGTTAAGCATATATGCAGGGATTGGAATTATGTTAATATATAGTTAATAGCTTTGTATAATATTGCTCTTTTTCTCGTATTAACTGTTTAACTTGCTATACATTTTCCTATCACGCCTATACATAACCATGGAGAGGACTGGACAGAGCTGCTATCGTAGTGGTAGCTTGGTCTTAACCTCTCCAATACAAGCCGATATGTCGACCTAAGTGTTGGAAACACCTACTGGTTCATGCAACTTTCTTTACCCATAGAATACTTCGGTTTCATTGTTAAATCAAACCTCGGTTTCATCTGGTTGGGGTTACACATTTCCATGACATTCTAGTCTTAATAATTTCCTATTATCCTCTAACCCTCTCACAGTTTCCCTCTATCTATTCTATCAGCAATATATTTTTTTAAATAAGGTTGATACCCTTCTTTAATATGGCCCCTATTGGTCACAACAGTTAACCTAAAAATTCATTTAGTAATTCCAAGTTACATTCACTAGAACACGTAACTGAGAGTATACTTACTCATTACAATTATAATGCATAAAGTACTCTTAAAAACAAAGCACGGATTATCAGATTACTTATTTGTTTGTAGCAATATCTATGAATTTAGCAGGGTAAAACCTTTTCCACCTAACCATAAGAAGGGCAATAACCAACATTTTTTAATAAAAGACTTTAATATAGGTGTGTGTGTGTTAAGAGAATTATTCAAGATAAATAATCTAATAATACTTTGATTTACCAAATGAAAACATTAAAACCATAACTTTTATTAATTTATTTCTCTCCCATGTACGCAAACACAAAACACAACATGGAAGTGAACATTCCATCTCATTCAAAAAATTGAAAAAAAAGGGAAAAGGAAACACAACATGGAAGTGAGCATTATGTCATGTTAAAAAAAAAAAAAAATCCATAATGAGTAATTACGAACTCAAATGGTTGGTAGGGTCAACCCTTTTGAAGAGGGTAGAGGGCTTGGGGGCGAATCCTTGCCACCCCAACTCTTTGTTTTTCACCTTCTTCCATCAATGCAACCAGGGATTTCTTCTCTTGATGTGTGGGTGACATCTTTATTTTAGGGCTTTCTGAGGTGTTTGGGGTTCATTGTGGCCTCCTACCAGCTTGCTCTGCTACAATTTTCTTCTAGTCAGGTTTCTTGATGGTGTCTAGGTTTGGGCTTCAATACTGCCCAGGTTAATGTTTTACAGTGCTACCATTTTCCAATGTCGCTCCTACCCTTCTCGTCTATGTTTGAGTTTCTTCGCTACGAGGTTGTCACGACATTATTGTTGGTATTTGATGCCCTCTTTTCTTATAGTTTCTTCACTCGATTTTGGGCTTTTTTCTTTGGGTTTTCCTGGGTGACCAGTCCCAGGTTCTGAGTTTTTTTTCTAGGTTTTCTAGACTTTCTGGAGTTTTTTCAATATCATTCATTCAACCTTAGATGTTAGGAGAGATGGGTCTAATCCTCAGGCCCATTAGCTCCTGGATCTTCTCCACCAGAGCATTCCATACATTTTATCTTTTATGTTCCTACATTGTATCTTTTATATTCATGCATTATATCTTTTATAGGAGACCATTTGGTTCTCCCGCATTGTATGGACATCATTGTACTCAGCAATCCCTTTGACTTACCTCATGGTCAATATTGGACATAAATATAATTACCTTATCTATCTTATCTTATTTGTGGGTTGTTGTACCTGGTTTTTTGTGTGCATGTGATGAGGCCTCTTAGAGAATCTCTAAATTTTTCTTGTTGGTAAAAGAATCTTCCGGTGCTATTTTCTTGCCAATCAAATATCTTCTGGTATTGGCAAAGTGCCTCTCTTTGTCGGTGACAAAGTTATGGGATCCTTTTAAATCTTGTTTGTGAGATTTACATCCTTCTTTCTTTCATAATTCCGTTGGGGTGTATTGACCTGCATAGTTATAATTGATTGCCCATTTTTTAGGCTATATTAGTGCGCCCTTATGGGTTCTTTGATGAGCGTGCTATTACTTGGTTTTCATCAGCAATGATGATAATGTATATAAACAACTTATTATTATTAGTCCCTGCCAAAACTAGCTGGGGCTATTGTTTAATCAATATGCCTTGAAATATGAGATGGTGTACAAAAATACAAATGATTAAACCCAAAGTCTGGTTCATTAAACCCAAAGCTTTGTTGCACATGTTTTAATTCATTTTTTCCTAACCTATTAAACACCGACAAGGCTTTGTGTTAATGAATCAAAAGTTATGAGGTCTTATTTGGCCTCATACGAGGCATACCGAAGAAAAACTTAAGATCAGTTAAAGTGATATAGAGAATTTCTTGTTCAAATGCTACTTTAACTTAATTTCTTGGCATTTTATGTTTTCCATGCTAAGGCTTATGAAGTGACTATTCTAGTTTTGCAGTAAAAATATGTTATGCATTCGTGTCAATGCTCTTGCATGGCCCATACGTGTCAACACTATTGCATGGCCCATGTTGTCCCATTTGGACTTGTTTCCGTGACTCCATGACCTGTTCATTCTAACATATGTAACATTACTAAATTATATTTAAAAATAAAATATTTTTAATAATAATAATTTATAATAATTTATTTCTTAAATATTATTATCTATTTGTCTTCAATTTATTTAATTTTTCACGTAACTACAAACAACTATGAATTCACTCATCTTTTCTTATAAAAAAGACTACGTCATCAAAAAGATAATAATTAACATTTAGCATTAAAGAGTTAATAAGTAGAGTAAGGTGAATTATGGGAAAATAAAATGGTTTAAAGAAAGATTAATTTTAATGGATGTTATCATGATCCAAGGAAGGTATTATGTAAAAATAGTCTTATAAAAATATTTATAGAGATAATATTTATAGGGGTAATATTAATTTTTGAAATTTTAAAACACCTTAAAACCATATCCAAGTATTTTATGAATTTTTTACTTTACCAAATTTTAAGGAAAATAAATTTCCCCACATTCTTTAAATAGAAGTGAGAATATTTAATAAAATATTATTTGATTATGAATATATTTTTTTATTATCATTTGAGTCAAAATGGGTGAAGGGGTAGGCAAGAGCGAGAGGGGTAATATTTTGCCTTGATAGGGAACTAGAGAACAAACATGCATGGGGACTAGGATCAATCACTAACAATCAAGTAGAAGCTTTGGCTCTTTGGAAAGGGTTGAAAACAACCATATCAAGAGGAATTCATGAAACTTCTCTAGAGGAAGTTGTTGCCAAACTAGAAAGGGTTGGCGAGGAGGTTGTGTTGGAAGCTTGTTCTCATTTTTCTCTGGTCATTCGGCAAATAAAGGATTTGCAAGAGGCCATGGATAGGCTTCAACTGACGATGGGGAATTAAGCCATCGAGGTGGACAATTTGGGTCTAAGTTAATGGGATTGAGGTCCTTTCTTAAAGGACAACAGCTGGTTTCCTCAAGGAGGTGTTTGGTCTGTAAAATCCTGTGTCCCCTTGTGTGCATGACGACGTTCAACCAAGAGAACCTATGGGGCAGATTGTTGCATAAATTCCACTCTGGGAGTAGGAAGAAAATAGAACCGCAATGGCCAATAGCGACCCTCTAGGAATGTAGAGTTCGGGTTTCAGATCTCTTTTTGTTAAATTTTTTGTAGATATGCAGTTTTTGTCAGTGTTTTTTTAGAGCATTCACAAGAAAAATGTTGTTATAAGTGTAGAAATGAATATGAAGAATATGAAAAGACTACTCTTTGAATATATATCAATTATTGTAGATGGTGATCTCTCCTTGAATGTAAATGTATTGGCCCATTTACCAACTTGATCAATATTAACTATCCATTCCTTAAAAAAAAGGGTGAACGTAGACCTCTTAAGAAATTGAGGATGGTTGGCTGCACAAGTGTAATAGGAGATTTTTGTATTTTTGTTATTGGAATATAACAACAAGGATTTTAAATGGAGAAATCATCCATAATCATTACGAGATACTTTTCAAATTTCCATACAACAATCTACAATTGAATTCAAGGAAGTGTTGTTTTCCTTGTAGGATATGTTACTTAGTATATGTATTTCATGAATGAAAATGTAGAATCTCACATTCCATGTTAAGCAACAATGCTTCACATTATAGTGAATGACATCACCTGTGAAATATTCCTTGTGTTTGTTTTGTACAAGATGCATGTTAAATGAAACATGGGAATTTTTTTACAGTGTTGGTGGATGATTGGAAGATTTGTCCCATGTCATATTGTTTGTAGCATCAAATTTTGTTTCAATTAGATGATGGTGATTCACTGAATGCCTTCAGATATTCTTTTTATAGTTGGTGAAGATTGCCTAACTATTTTGGGGTTGAACATCAAATGTTTCTTCCACCATGAACCATCTAGGTATGTCTTTTGGCAGGTCAGATAACATCTCGTAGCATGCCATTCTGTTGAGAAGAACAAATATTTCTCTAGTTCATAAATGTCCACTTCAAGGATCCCTTCTAAAGTAGTCATCTCCATCTGAAAGCCATCATAAAAAGAATAAAATATTTAAAAAAATCTCTGTGGAAAAAACCCCAAATCCATTAACCACCTCCAACAATTAGAAAAACTAAATATTGTTGTGAACCAGTATTCAAGAAGTATAACTTTAAATGTTGTTTACGTGTAACTCACTGGTGGCCAAGATGAAGGCTTCTGAATTAGACACATGTTATAACTTTAAGTCATAACTCGATAAGGGGAATGACAAAGGGAAGTTGATTATTGACGTGGAGCTCAGTGCCACTGTGACCAACACCAAAATCCAAAACAATGAGCCTGAAGATCCAGAGGAAGGGGGACACCTCTTCCACTCACAGATGTGGGTGGAAGGTTCCCCGTTGTAGTGCATTGTTGACAACAGGATCTAAAAGAACCTCATTTTAGCATAGGTCATGAAGCAATTGGGCCTACCGATGACAACGCATCCACATCCATACACCATCAGGTGGCTTCACCAGGGATGCAA
Organism: Pinus taeda; assembly: GCA_000404065.3. NCBI lineage: Eukaryota > Viridiplantae > Streptophyta > Pinopsida > Pinales > Pinaceae > Pinus > Pinus taeda. The sequence continues at coordinate 18,405 of APFE030417930.1, forward strand.
TCTTTGCGTCAGCCACTAACGTCACCTTCCCTACATCATCAAGCCCTTCATGGATGAGTTATTGTGTGATGTTGCTCCTCTTGAAATTTGTGATGTATTATGAGGACAACCATACTTGTGGTAGTGAAATGTTGTATATGAGTCTAGACCTTGCTTTGTGATTATTACTTTGGGTAATAAGTTGTAAAGGATACCAGAGGTAGCCCCGCCTACCACCATCTCTTTGATCACTCCAAAGAAATGTAGTAAGATCATTTCCTAGGCCAGGAAATTTGTTTTCCTTATGATTTTCCTTCAAGGAAAGAAGAAGGTTGTGGTCATGGCTACCAGATGTTTTGCCTCACCTACAGGGTTACGTCTACACTGTCAAGTCAAGAACTCCATCGATCTTACCCCGGGTGTGCTACTACACAATGGATTGATATATCGATGCTCTGTTCTTGAGAACGATGAGATCAAGAGGCCGATTCAGGAGATCTTGTATAAAGGGCACATCAGGTCAAGCTCATCACCCTGTGGGAGCTCGATTGTATTGGTACAGAAGAAGGACGGGACATGGAGACTCTATATTGACCATCGAGCATTGAACAAGATCATTGTCTGGAATAGGTACCCAATCCCACAGATTGATGACCTTCTGGACCAACTGAAGGGGCCAACTATTTCAGCAAGATTGACTTGAAGTCTGATTATCACCAAACACCTATTGAACCCTCTGGTGTGTGGAAGAATTCCTTCAAATACAAGGAGGGCCTTTTTCGAATGATTGTTCATGCCTTTCGGGTTGACGGATGCCCTTGCAACCTTCATGAGGTTGATGGATCACATCTTTTGACCTTTCACCAATGCATTCGTCGTGGTGTCTTTAGATGACATCTTGATCTTCAGCAAGAGTTGGGAAGAGCACCTCCACCATATTGGACAGCTCCTTCAAACCCTACGACAACACAAGCTGTGTGCCAATTTGGAGAAATGCATTTTTGGCATGACCCAGGTTTAAAATCTGGGGTACATCATTAACGAGAAGGGTGTGCATGTGGACCTGGGCAAGATACAAGTCATTCAGGATTGGCTAGCCCCAGCCACTCTAACAAATCTCCGCAACTTTTTGGGTCTTGCCAATTTGCACAGCAGGTTCATGTTAGGGTTCTCTCATATCACTTGGCCTTTAAGTCAAGTCACCAAGGGCAAGACGAATGCAAAGCCTTTCTGGTCTGAAACAAAACAGAAGGCGTTTTCCAAGTTAAAGGATCGCCTCTGTTTTGCACCAGTGCTCACATTACCAGACCTGCAACAACCATTTGAGATTGAGACAGATGCCTCTGACTATGCTATTGGTGTAGTTCTTACTCAGCATGGGTATCTAGTGGCTTACCACAGTGAGACACTTTCAGACACAGTGCAAAAGTATCCCACTTACGAAAAAGAAATGTATTCCATTATGCAGGCCCATCGTCAATGGAAGCATTACATTTTGGGGAAGAAAATTGTCATCCACATAGACGACTAACCCCTGCAATTCATACAGACACAAGGGAAGTTGCAGAATCATCACCATCAGAAATGGTCCACATACTTGCAAAAATTCCATTTGAAAATTAAGTACAATAAGGGAAACATTAATAATGTTACAAACTACCTTAGCTACCCACCAGTCATGGCGCTGATCACTGTGCTTGACTCCTGTGGGCAGGAGACTTCGGGGTCGCCGCATATTTATGAGAGCAATCCATAATTCATAAGCACATACCAGAGACTCCTAGAAGGTAAGAAAGTTCCAAATTTTCACCTCCAAGATCCATTGTTATGCCACCTGGGACACATTTGTGTTCCTGCAAGCGAGTGTCCCAAGATGATTTGGGATGCACATTACAGTGGAGTCATTAGACATTTCAGAGTAGAGAAAACAATGTTAGTACTACAAAACTATTTTTATTGGTCGAACCTTCGTCGGGATGTTGGGAGGTACATCAAATCCTGCACTGCCTGAGCCATTTCCAAGACAGCGATCAAGAAGCAAGGACTATATACTCCTCTGCATACTCATAGTTGATCTTGGGAATCCATCTCCATGGATTACATGTCGTGCCTTCCTTCTACTAAGCACGACAACGACAACATTTTTGTGGTCATGAAGAGATTCTCTAAGATGGCCATTATGGCGGTCTGCAAGAAGAGTATCACAACAAAGGCCATTGCTAAGCTCTTATTTGAGCTAGTGTGGGTACACTTTGGGATCCCATATTCCATTGTGTCTGATTAGGATAGCGGATTCCTAAGTTCATTTTGGTCAAGTATTTGGTCGATACTGGATACCAAACTCACTAAGTCCATGAATTTCCATCCCCAAATTAACGGCCAAACTTAAGTCATCAAAAAGATGATCATACACATTATGTGCTTGTGCAACTCGAAGTATCCATGCACATGGGATGAAAGCCTCCCCTATGTCTAGCACAGCTACAACCGAGCTCTCCACAGCTCAATAAGCCACATCTCCTTTCAGGTAAGGCTATGATTAAGCCATTATGTCCCATTGATGTGGCCATACCATTTACATGTACTCACGTAGATTCAACTCATGTCCAGTGTGAAGTCGACAGGGCTAACAACTTCATTAAGCGCATTCAACACATCCATTAGCAGGTCCATAATATATTGGACAAAATGAATGTTAAGTACAAGTAATGCCATGATCAGCATTAGGTGTCGCCACACAAGTTCCAGGTGAGTGACAAAGTTTGGATACATTTTCAGAAGGAGCGTCTCGCTAGAACCCATCGCAAGATTCACCCACTCTGATGTGGACCATACACAATCACCAAGGCTATGGGGGAAAATTCGTTCGAGCTCAACATTCCATTATTACTTGGTGTGTACCCAATGTTCAATGTAGAATGCCTTTGGCCATATTTCCACCATTGCTGGACACATTCAACATTGTAGAACAATTCACACCAACAGAGCTAAACCCAAACTGCAGGGAACATACCACAACTGATTGGATCATGGACACACAGATCAAGAACACTCACGAGCAAAAGATCCAACTGTATCAGGTTGTCAAAGCTGGCCAACTTGTGCACCAAGGCAAGTGGCTCACTAGGGACCAAGTTCAGCAAAAGCTTCCCCATCTCATGGAGGCACTCAATGAAATGGGGACCATTTCTTCCCAAGGGGGGAGGAATGATCCAGGTGGATATTGGTGGCCACCCTCCTATTCCACTTGGACCCCCAACATTGTCTCTTTTAGTTTTTCAGTTTTTTTTAATTGTAGCACAGTTTACTATTTTTCGCATTTTTTTAGGTCCTAAACTTCTGAGGTTGTTTTGAGGCCCTAAATGACAATTTTTTAGGGGAACTGGAGAGATTGAAAAAGTACCAATCTAGTTTGCTATGTTGTTTATGACCTCTTCTTCGATATCTTCGAAACGAGGTATTATGATAGCCACAAAAAGATCTAATGCCAAAGTTACGACCCCGGGAAATTGATGTACTAATTTACCCAAACGGGGCCCATAGTTTTTTTGCTTCATCTCCTAGGGTCAAATTTTTGGATGTTTAGGGTTTTCAATTGTTTCTCAATAATAAATAGGTCTTGGGGCCTCATTGTAACACAGTTAAGAGGCATGTAGTTGCCACATATCTTCTCGAAGATAAGATACAATCGTCCGAGCTAGTTTATTTCCATTATGTTTGTAAGCATAATTCAATATTCTGATATTAATGAAATTAAGTGTTATTTCTATTGTATTTTTGTATTTATGGTTATATATGTAATTTGTTATGTTCTTGTTTAGGTTCGGATCAGTTTCCTCCTCTCACTGTGGTGTGGAGTGTAGGGTTTCTGGCGAGGATGACCGGCTGGTTGAGTGCATAGTTGTTGGTGACATGGTTTTGGGTCTAATTGGGTGAACCTTAGTGTTGATTTGGGTTTGTCTCGAGATTTTGGGTGATGACACAACCATCAGCATGAAGTCAGTTTTGCACTCCTCACACGCTCTTGTGCTAGCAAAGACAGAATTGCCTCGACTTTGAGAGGGGCCAAGTGTGCCTAATGGAGTCTAGGGTGGCAATGTGGGAATTGTTGTTGATATCATCAGCGAGGGTGCGAAAATTGTGCGTGGCAACGTGCGCTGGGGCTGTGGAATACGTGGTGGGAAAACATCTTCGGCTGGTCCTGTGGGTGGTAGGGGTTGCAAGATCCTAGCTTAGGGTGACCATGGAGTAGGAAATAGGAGCAAGGGCGTTGGTCTTGGCCAAGGTCCGAAATCACGAAGGAGGAGCAAAATAATGGGAAGTATGGGCTCAAGTTAGACGTGTAATAGTTGGTCGAATTAGGAGAACTACGATGCAACGAGAGATGTTCCAATATATCATGGACATGTTGGAATCTCAAGACAAGGTTCGAAGGGAAGAACACAAGACAATCATGGCCAAGCTAGAGCAAATCCATTAATTTCATTTCCATCTTTGTGAACGAATTATGGTTGTTTGGAGTGGCCAAAATTTGTTGACAGAGAAACTCGAAAAGCTAGAAGCTTGGCTTGCTCACTTTGAGCAACATGTGAACTGCCTATATTGTCAACCTCCTCCTCCAAGAATGGGCCACACAATCATGCTTCAACCACTGTTCATCACTGAATATGGTAATCGACGTCTTTCTAATTCTTTTTGTTTTTTGGTATGTAAGGCCTATAAGGCTTACTTAAGTATTTTGCTCTTTTTTTTTTTTTTTAATAGCATTGGTCAAGGAGTGAACCCACATGCATTTTGACACCTTTTTATATGCCTTTTGAGTAATCTAAAAAAATCAACTTAAAAAAAAATAAAATTCATATAAAAATTCAAATACAAATTCACTTTTTTTTATCTCTATTTAAACAATATCATCTTATTCTACATTGCATAATAGATATTACTTAAA
>APFE030417941.1:0-22198 GCA_000404065.3 Pinus taeda
ATATATATGTTTATAAATATTTATATGAAAGTTGCATATATCCAAAATTAGGAAGAATGATAGTCGTAATGATAATACTCATAAACAAAAAAAGGGGGAGAATGTACAGCCTCTCGATATCTATATCTATAAATAAATTTATATAATATAGGATATTCTATTATACGCAGAAAGAAAACAACCTAGAAGGGCGATTCTATTAATTCACTTTGTATGTTTTACGTTTTCCCTTTTTATGACCCAACAACCTGTTGGCCATGTATAATTCAGTGTAGTTATGCATGAAAGTTGTTACTAATTTCAATCCTACACTTCTTGTGGTTGTAAGTGTTTATGATCTCAGGGTATTTACATCTTAGCTCATCCTTAATATTAAATCACCATTTACCAAAAGATGAGTTATCTACTTATGACTTTTTGTTTCAATTACGCAACATTTCCTTATGTTGTCCATACATCTTATCAATGCAATCCAATAAGAGGACTTCTTGAAATTGATTGATACCAATTATGTATTTTATTTATATGATATCAATATGTTTTAAATAGATTCTTGGATACCATTTAGCTGGCCCTGTGGTCTATACCATTTGTGCCACTTCATCAATTACTATGGTTTGTACTCAAGGATACTTATAGGGTCCATTATGCATATTCATCAAAAGATGCATATCTCCTCAAAATTTGTTAAAGTTAAGTTTCCCCTTAATCATACTTTCTTCTAACTGAAGAACAAATCACATTGTAAGTGGATGCATTAAGCAAAGGATTAATCGGAACCACAATTTGTACAGTTATAAAGTCTTCTACTATAACCTTCAATTTTTCTTGTCTAGCCTGACTCTTAACATATTCATGCATACCTTTCCTATTTACTTCTACTATAACCTTCAATTTTGCTTGTCTAGCTTGACTCTTAACATAGTCATGCATACCTTTCCTATTTACTATTGGCAGATAAAAACATAAGAATGTCTCCTAACAAAATATAAATTCAATAAGGAACTGAAATCCCCTTCATGGAGGAAGAACCAAATTCTTACATGCTATGCATATTTGTAGGCATTGATAGCAGCATAACATTGATTCTACAAGTCACAAGCCAACAACCCTTGCTCAACACAACTATGCCCATCATCTAAGCAACAAAACATACAATCTATCACAACACAACAACAATTCCACGTTACTTACCAATATAATCATTAGGTCAATCACGCTCTTTCCTTCTACAGAACATACTCCCCTTTAATAGGCATTGGGGTAACCAACATCTTTATGATTGTTGAGAAATGACTTTTCTTTCTTTCAACATGTAAGAGACTATCAATACCGGAATTCATGAGGAAGTGCTTACATGGAAGATTCGTATGACTCATTACTACGCAACTATACTATACCATTTGATAATACAACATTGTTACAAGTCTTATTACTGCACACACATGTGGTTGCATCTTAAATTCATCTAACTCATTAATATGCATGGATATTAAGAATGTTTCTCTTCAACATGTTTATTTTAATGACTACTTAACCAGACTATGGTAACAACATGTAAAACTATCCCTGAGAAGACATATATATATATATATATAACAATTAAGTCTAGGTACGACCATGGGCTTCCTACATTATATAATCCTCTTTTCAAGTATCACGTGAGATTTTTTTTATTCACCAATCCTTATTTAAATCTCTTACCTAATATAGTTTTCCACATGGTTCCTCAACTGGTACATGTTATGGGTTGTGTTAGAGGTTTTAAGCAAAAACTTTCTAATTTCTCTTCATCATTCACAATACCAATTTTGCCCAAGTTTTCCTCTAGTTTCTATCATGCATATATGTATAGCCTCACTACTAAAACTTATTTTTTTTATGATGACCTATAACAATAATAGGTAAAAAAATTAAAATCCTCACTTAGGAGAATCCTCCATAAAAATAATTATTAGCATGTTAACTCACATATTATAAAGCGAATACATGGCTTTTGGTGAGGAAATAATGGTGATAAGCCCCCAATATATTACAATTTATCCATTAAAATGCCATTACAGTACGAATAACCATATTAAAGGAGTCTTCTCTCAATGCACAACTACCATTTATGCACAACCACTCGCATGATGAGAATTATACCTTATTATCTATTGTGCATGTACAAATTCTTATGCTATGATAGTGGATGATGTTCACACCATCAGCCACAGATACCACCATATCATACACCCGCCTATTATGGAATTTATCTACACTATGTTTATTTTTATGTGTTCCCCAGAGTTTGATTCATTAACCTCACATTCATTTTGAATCAGAACGTACCACTAATTAACTCTATCCCTTTGCTCATTCCTTTTGTGCACACACACAATTTCAAAATCTATTATCTAACTAACTAACTTTGTAAGTCAAGCATACTTTTGTAACCAAACCTTCAGTAAACTTTATAATTAAATTAATTTTATTTAAGCCCCAAATATTCTTGCATGTGGTTCATCCCACCTTTTGTTTCCTTACAATAGTTCTATTCAAAACACTGCCACAACATTCGATACAACAACTTTAGATCCTTATAGCATCATTTCTATGTTTTGTATCAGAAGATTACAACAATAAATCTTACGTCAAGCTTCAATGCCACTAGGTTTCCTTTCACGTAGATTTTTTGTTTTTTTACCGGTAAGATTCAACTGTTGTCCACATTACATTTAGTTCATTATTATGTAAACACTATTATTCATACCACGGGATTCATATTCTTATTAATTGAATGACATAGAAGTGGAATGTGGACTTGTACATTGGGTCAACCTTTCGTCATACATCACAATTTGGGAGAGAGAAATCATAGCAGGAAGTTAACCAAACTCGTTGACAACCCCCCCACATGCATGCGAAAACTCCACACCAGCATTAATGAGACTTTTCTTTGAGCTTACTGTAACCAACATGGCTATGTATCATGATTATAATACTATAGGCATAGTCAAAATATGTTACTCTTTAAGCAACAAGTAAAAATAGTAAACAGAGCCTCATTAAATGACATTCTTATGACATGCATAACTAACTAGGTTAGCTTAATTAGATGCTAGTGTTAAGGCATGCATGGTACTTAACCTAATCCACTAACGATACACTTAGAATATTATTATGTGAGCATAAACATTTACCGAGCTATAACACAATACTAGAGATACCCTCTCATTATAGACATGCTAGGTACCTTCCTCAACTGAATGATTCTCAAATTATATTCACTGAATATCTTACAGACCAATATAAGTCTATTTCACAAGAAAACTTAGTACAAGTAGTTCCATTTATACTCACATACAACATCTAACATGAGTAGGAGGCTCCTTGGTCCAAGTATTAATAATGGTATATTATGTTTCCACTATTAACTCTACACTTCAATTTAAAAGGAGTCACATGCATAAACTACAATCATTCTCCTAAACATCATTAACCTAGATAAATATACTCATATATAATTGGTACATGTAAGTCATTCATGTGCTTATAGATAACACCACATTTACATATATGAGCTAAATGATTTAACTAGTTCAAGTTTAAATGAAGTAAATATTCATGCCATATTTACATTCACTCCTTGTCTAATATTATAAGCCAACCAAAATGGATCTTGCCTTCGCCCTTCCTTCAATAGCGCACCGCTGGCCTTTGGCCTCATTTCTTCATCTAGACATGATGAACCCTCCGCTTGGAGGATAGTGGAAGCCAATGTCTCCCTTGCCAAGAACATGCATGATGGTGGAAGTGACAATAATAACTAAAAATACTGCTACTCTTGAACCCTATACTCTTCCTTTTTTATTAATGAATTTGAAATTTGGCTATAAGAAGTGGAGGAACCACACAAAGGAAAAAGGAGAAGGATGCATGATTGAGCTTGCAGTGAATCATCTTTATAGAGAGGGTGTCGCTTTTATAGTAACCTTTTTCTCAATTTGGTTATTGGCATGACTTAGAAATCTTGTAGCTTATCCACTCTTTCCTCTTTAAATAACAATAAAAGCCACCGCCCATGTTAGCAAGGTTTATATGTCATAGTGGTTAGATAAGGATTATAGACCTGTCTTACTCCATTAATCTAGATCCTCATCCTATCCATATCTTTATTTAGAATAACACGGTGTTATGTGATAGCTTTTATCAACATGTCGGTAGATCACATTTCTAGATCCGTAAACTAGAAAGTTGGCTTTTAATAGTGCTATTGCTTGGATGCATTCCTTAAACTTACAACCATGGTTTTCTCTGAATAAATATACGACAACTTTCCCATGCCTTCATATTTGCAATAACGTAAACATACATGCAACTTTTTTATTTTTTATAATAGTGTTTGGGATTTCTCTCCTTTCTAATATTTGGATGGTGCTATTGCCTTACCCGCCGGCCATCATTCCATTTGTGAAAACTTCTAATTGAAATAATCATTGCTTTCTCGGCTTTCGCTACTTTTCTCATTCCTAGTCGGGACAATTATCAACACCCCAAGCGGCGGGTCACAAGGGATGAGCTTGATACGACGAGCCATGTGGATTTTCCCTGTAGTAGTTTAATAGGCCGGATTGTGAACTAAGAGTTCGAGTGCCTCACCCCCTTCTCAATTTACATCTCTACCCCTCTTATACTATGATTGATATCAAAGTCGTCAATCTCTCCTAGATCTTCCTGTGGGCTTGTCATAATCTAGCTTCAAAAGAACATTGGTTCTCCATTAATGGAGACTCCCCATATCCAATACACATTTTATGTGCACTTGGATTATATTTTTACACTCTTTTTTTTATTACACAAAATTGGCTCGTTACCGACTTATTAAAAGTCAAGATGATCCATGCGCGAGGAATTGTTTCACCCGATATTTAGGCTAAGTACCAAATCAGTCCAATATCACGGCAATTTTTACCTTCGAGCTCTAAGACAAGCACATGAAAAACTTTTGCAGGAGGTCATAATTTGGAGTTTGAAACACCAAAAGTCCTAAGTTCTTCAACAACATAATATGAGGAAGGGGGCTAGAGGGATAAATACGCCATCGAAATCATACCACATTTTTATACACGTAAGAGAAATGTTATTCAACAAACTAGTTCCGCCGATCCTTTTTATTGTTGACCAATTGTGGTAGAACATACTTCAAATTTAGTACATGATTCTTGGAGCCTTACTAGACTAGTTTCTTCACTTCAAATGATGAAAGAATGATAACATCATTAAAGCCTCATTGGATAAGGACCACTCTTCTATTTATCCATAAAACCCATCGGTCTTTATGTGATTTAATATCATCATAATATTTTATATGGAGTGGATTTGAATGTCAATGCTTCCACACTCCCATCATGCATAAGTCACTATGCACAGTTATACCATAATTTAGTCAATTTGAGATCCTTATTTTATAAGGACCATATAATAACATGTTATATACATAGTAAATTATATATTTTATCGGCTCCTAGCCGAATATCTTGCCAAGGATCAACTGTCCTCAATTGATCGATGCACTGGGTATTTAATACCCTCTTTCATGATTTAGTTACTATTAGCGGCATCTCGCTTTCTGGATTTTTCCATTTTCCTAGGTATTTTCTTGCAAATCTCATCTTTATCTCCCACCACTCTTTTCCACATAAAATCTTGCCTTGCTCTCCCGCAAATATTTTATATCTCATGGATATTTATCTCCCATCCATCCAATGGATATCCAATCCATCCAAGCTTATCTAGAATCACATCTAGAATATTATCTTGAAACATTCATCCGTATCCCATTCCTCATGGGATTTAGCAAGCATCTTCTCTCGCTTGGTGCTCTACCCCCCAAGTGATTTATTTTATTAATTCATTTAACAACGAATTTTCTTTTCATATTACATATCACCTATATTTCCTTCGCTTAGGTTTACAACATTTAAAACCCAAGGAGGATATCACACGTAGATTTAACTTAGCTTAGGTTTACAATAATTTACTACACAAGGGAGGAGTGTTACAAGTAGCATACACATATTTTTACGCAGAAACCCTTAAAGGGAATAAATCACATTTTTTAGTATGTAGATCAAATGTCACCACTTGGATTGCATCAAGTTTTTAGTAAGCACCCTAGGAAGTGTGACCTCCATAATGTGCTTTGTTCGCCCCAACTGGTAGGAAGCACCAAATCCATATAATATTTACTTGCACCAATGAGAAAGAAATGCCAAATTCCTCTTTGATGGATATCTAGTTAACTTACAATAAGTACAAACCACTTGATTTTGCAAGCACCCACTTGCTAGAGGAAACAACCCGCAAGCTATTCTTTATAAACCAACATAGATGGAATCTTCAACATTCCAATGTGTAGGCCCCAACCTAAATATTTCATATGACTTTGATACTATATTTATAGGTGTCATATTTATATGCATTTCTCTCAGCTATATCTCTTACTCATTCTCATACATAGCCTCGGTCAGTTCTTAACGCTATGATCTCCTTAGTAGCCTTTTTCTCTACTCAACTAACTTAGCTCTTGTCTTTCTTTTCTCTTAAAACACATACAACAACATTACCCAGACCGTACTTCAGAGTCTAACTACATTGGCTCTATTCAAAGTCTTTAGTATAATGAATAAGGATTATATGTTGGTTTATTTTACTTTTGTGGGGCTTGAGTGTGCACTTCAGTATCACTCACCTTGCTAAAAAATAGGCTTCATTTACCACCTACAAAACTTGGGAGGATCCTCATTAATTGTCACATAGCTTGAGAAGTATATTATAACAACTGCAATTAGCTACAAAATTGTCTTTAATTCATCAAAGCCATATTTTTCACTTTATTTAAATCTATGATCTTCCATGAGAGAGATCTCACTTAATAATGGGATCACCATCCATTTCCATGACATGTCTCATCTTTCACAGTTTATGCATTTGAATTGCCAGAAAAATGAAATCACATTTAATACTCTTAGAAAGGATTCCTTTCAAATGTACCAAGACTCAATGAGATAAATCTAACTCAATAATGGGATCACCAATCATTTCCATGACACGTCCGATATTTCATAGTGTCTGCAGCTGAATTACGATCAACATTGAATCACATTTAATATTCCTAGAAAGGATTCCTCTTGAATGTTCCAAGACTCCATCATTTCATGTTCATCAATTGATCTATTCTTTTGTAGTTGTTAAACACCAAACACTATGGGAAATTAACCTATAACTTCTCCTCTTGGTAAATGTTACATTTGACTAGGCTCAACCATTGCAACAATGATCGAGTGTTTGTTCAACATATCATCTATATTGCTTATGACGTGCAAACAACAAGTTCTCTTATCCTCGAGTGTTTTAAAATTTATGGTGCACAACTACATAATTAACTCTAGCTTAATGTAAAGACCTTAATGTTATCGACGAAGTATATGTACAACAAAATTATGGAAATCATGTTTTGAAACTAAGGTAATTTAATTTGATGGATATAAAATTTCTTTCACATAATCCTTGGACTAGGCACAACATTATTTTTTCAATGACCTGCTTGGTTTACCAAGTTGCAAAAAACGTAAGTCTATCTATAAGGGCATAACAACTAGGGAGTGTCAACATGTGCCTGGGAATGCTAAGAAGTGTGAACACATGATAGACAGACACAAGGCATGTTAGGCATGCCATGACATGCCAAGTGCTAAGACATGGAAAGTTGTGCAAGGTGCTAGGGTGTGGTGCCAATGCATTAGAGGGAGTGCTAGGGAATGGTAGGAAACACAAGGGAGCACTAACTTCAATTGCATGGAAATGAATGAACAAGAGTGTGTGATAAGGAGTGTTATAAATTTCCAAGTGTGGTAAGGAGGGAGTGATAAGGCATGCTAGGTAGTGCCAAGGCATGCTAGAGTGCTAGGGAATCGTGCCAGGATGTACCAAGTGCCAAACTGTGCCAATGAATGCTAAAGAGTGTTAGTGAGTGTTAGGGAAACACAAAGGAGCACTAGGTCAAAATGCATGGAATGATTGAATAAGAGTGTATGATAGATAGTGTGAGCGAGTTCTAGGTGTGTTAAGGAGGGAGTGACAAGGTATGTTACGCAATGCTAACGCATGCTAGTGTGGTAATGCTAATGCATGCTAGTGTGGAAAAACAGCCTTTTGATTGGTTTATAGACAAGAAGTCGTAATGTCGATGGAATACATAGTGCCCAGTGATCCTGGTCCGGGTGTCACAAAGGACCCTTCTAAGACCTTTTACTTCTATGATGTGTTAAATTGCATTTTTAAAAGAACATAAATGAATACATCTGCATACTCTAAAGAAGAGGAATATGACATTCATCAACACATGAAAACATAAGCCGTTGCTAAGGAGTTCTCCAGGAGAACACATATTCAAACAATAGTTATTGCATTTATTGAAAAGAGAATGCATATAAAATAAATAGAAGTTAAGTTTGATTTTATTGAAAAGGGACATATGCTTTATCGCATTGGCATACTAGCTAATTTCGAAGTTCTTGTGAAATAGTTATGCATTGCATGCATGATAGAAATAGTTAATGATATGCTTCTAGGCACGTAGATAATCATTCTAACTTTCTTGAGGATAACGTATTTTTTATATAGACATAAAGATAGTTTTCTTTTAGAAAAAGAGTGAATTCTTCATGTATGAAAATAATGACTTTATGAGAGATCTCTTGAAAACAAAGAAAAATATTCTTTCCTTAAAAGACACATATGAATAGTGTTCATGCAAGAACTAGAATCCATACATGTTTCATGAAGAGATTATGTGCATTGAAGTAAAAGTAATTGTGTTCGGAAAAACACATGTTGCATGCACATAAGGGTAGCTATTGTGACATTGGAAATATGATTTTGTGTGTATGTAGGGAAAGTATTATGTTGAATCTCTGAAAATAATATCGATGTTAACTTTCTTGAAAATATTAATCTCTTGAAAAGATTGTCTTGCTAGGTGAGTTGGATCGATTTCTTGATTTTGGTGCATAAGGGATTAAGTTAACATTGTTATTGTTTCTTGATTTTTAAGCATAAAGATGGGTATCTATAATAATTTCTTGAAAAGGGAAGCATGAGAAACTTACATATAGGAAGATAGAGAAATGAGGTTATAATGACTTCCTTTAAGGAAGAAGTATGTAATTTGTTACATGAAATGATGGTAGTATTATAGAGAAGGGAATATGTGTTGCACACATTAAAGAAGGGCTATTATGATAAGCTTTGATATGCACAAAGAATAGTCATTGTGATATAGAGATATGTTCTTTGTATGTTAGAGAAACTATGTTGAGTTCTCAAAAAATAACTATGTGAAAGGAACACATGTGCATAGGCATAGAAACAATAGTTTATTACATGTATGAAGGTATAACGATTGTGTTATACATTTTAGTAGTGCTAATGGGTTAGATCTCTTAAAGAGAAATATGCGTTAGTATGAATAAACATTGTGGAAGTAAAACAGGTATTTACTTGAATATATGTACTAGTTAATTAGTATGTCATGCTTTCTCATGCACATAAGTTGATGTTAAATTTCACTTTTAGAGGTTGATTATTGATTGATTAATATTGTATCTAATCTTCTTGCCAAAGCTTGTTGACGACAAAAATGACAGGAAACGATGGCAGTTTGTGCCAAAGAAAAGTGTTGTTTAACATTGTGGTAGGTAAAGAATTAATTGTCCATGCAGATGAGTACGAGTTGCGGGATCGTACATTGATAGAACAATCACGCCACAAGGATGTAGCAAGTGGCAATATGTAGGTAAAGGGTTTCATGAAAAATGTAATAGCCTTAGCTAGTTTTATGACACTTTAATGATATTTTATTGTAATATTTTATAGCAATGGATAAGGGATGGAATCCCTTATAATCCATTGAGTGAGGGGTGAAAACCATCATGAGTGTTTAATAATAAGATTAAACATTTGCTGGTTTTCATGCTACGGTGTTTCCAGGGTATATCAGTGTTCAAGTGTTCAATGTTGTGATTGCTTATTGTGTCAGTTGATGATATTGAATCCTTGATGATGATGACTCTTTATTTGATGTGATAATCATAATGTTAAGTATGTGATTAATTAATATGTTTAAGGAAAGCAGGAAATAGATGCAAGGTTCATCAGACAATTTATGTTATTGTACTACAATAGTGGTTGACAATGGTTATGTTACTTACTGTTCTCTATTGATATTTACTTTATGTTCTAAGAAGATCATATCTAATATCTAATGGTTAATGAGGAATGTGCAGTTGTGATTTGGATAATTACTTGTGGGTAATTTTTGTAAAAAATTCTAACTCCCTGCTTTTACATACTTTATGTTCTAAGAACATCATATCTAATAGTTAATGAGGAATGTGGAGTTGTGATTTGGATAATTAACTGTGGGTAATTTGTGTAAAAAATTCTAACTCCCTTACATGTGAGGTTACCGGGTATGTTACAAGAATTATGGAACTCAAGTTTTGGAATTGAGGTAACTTATTTTCATGGATATGAATTGTTTTGCATATAATTTGTAACAAAATTTGTTTTTAAGTTTATAAAAGTGGTTTTAAGTATTTGTATTAACTTTTATTTAATAGATAGATTTTATATTTTATTTGACAAAAACGTCTCGAAGCTTATTCGACGGGTCAACACATGTCGATCAAAAAGTGTCATTTTATTAGTCACTAGGTAGCATCCCCGGGTTCCTTGATATCATCCCTGTCCAACCCAGCAAAAAACGCATATTTTTTCGTGCTTAAACCGCGGCTGCTCATTACCCCGAATAACCAGCACGAATCTACTAACTTACTTCGGCCGAGTACGGGGACCACCCAAGACTGACTCGCCCATACAGCTTTCTAGAAACCACCCCTAGGCCAAGGATCGATGGTCACTTATCAATCTAACGAGTGCTTTATCGGGTGAGGGAAAGGTTCGAGTGAGGGAGGTGAGAGAAAGAAGGTTGCATATGGAGGGCTTGGGTACTTGAATGAGTTGATTGACACTACCAAGCACGAATTCGATTATATGTGTTAGCTTCACCTTCCTATCGTCAGGCGAGGGCCCCCTCACCTTCGCTCACTCAGGTGAGCACTCTACATATTCCCTCGGGGGGACCAAGCGGAGTATGTCAGGTAGGAATGATACTTACACTAGTAGCCTGTAGGTCTTCATATTAGTGGCATCAAAAAAACCCTAATAATAAATATATATTTATTAAAAAATAGTAATAATAAATATATGTTTATGATACATTATAAATAAGGAGTTGGTGTAACTATTTAATTATATGACTAGTTGATAAACATTGCAATTTTATGAATTTATTGTTTTTTTGTTAATTACTATATTAAAAATAAGTCAAAAATTTTAAGAATAAAAAAATGTTGTTTTTAATTAAAATATTATGACGGAATTATGAAAAATTGATTCATGAATTCATTTACTCTTAAATATAAGAAATTGTCATAAACTATTATAGTTAAGATTATATGATGTGTTAAAAATATTTTTCATTAACTATATTAAAAGATTCATTTTTTAAATTTTCAAGTGAAATCTATATTTAACTTGTAAATTCTAATATATAGTAAAAAATAATTTTTAAGAAACACTGTGATATTTTTAATTACACTTATTCAAAATAATATTGTTCCAATATCTAATTTAGAATTCAATATACAATTTTAAAATAAAATAAAACAACATATAGTTTGTATTATTCATTTTCTTCCTCAATTGTTTTTACACTTATGCATATATGAAGTCTCCATGTTTCAAAGCAAAAAAAAAACCAAGATATTCAAATTTAATACTTGTCAAATGAATGAAGATTGAGTTATATATATATATATATATAACATGAAACTCAAAGTATACACAATTGGATGGAAAATTCAATAACATATCCTCCATCCAATAATAAATCCACAAACACAAACCTATCACTTAAGGTGATAGAAATGAAATACTTTCACTACATAAAATCTAACTTCTTATCTCATCACAATTCAAAAAAATATATATACAACACTCCATTATAAAAGTGACCCTGATTCTAAAATCAAAAATACAATTTTCAATTCTACCATCTTCATAAATATAAAGTTATATTCCCTTATAAATCAAACACTATCTATTCTTCTGATCAAGAAAATAAAAACATTATATAAACTCGATGTTAAAAGCAAAAACATTATTTAATATTTAACAAATTTTTAAATTTATGAAAACAAATTGTTAAACTATACTTAACAGCATTAAATTAACAACGTTAAGATTAAATCGCTTAAATACTAAATCACTTTATTAACTCATAATAATTAATATTAAATCACTTCATTAACTCATAATAAGTAATTAAAAGGTCGCCTGGAGAACTACTCTTCTTGCAACTCTCAATTAGATTTAGTGTTCAAATTCTACGGTCTTATGCAAAATACACACAACTCATATAAAAAAATCCAATTTTGCCCATTTTTTTGGCATAATAAGCTTTCAAAATATTACTCCATGCAGTTAGCGCTTGATCTGCGTCCTCACTGCCACATTCAGATTCTTCACAGCCAAGCTCATCATGGCTTCACCATAAAGCGTTCCATTGAGCTCTGCTATGAAGACTCCGACTGTGGGACTGAGTGCGCTGAGCTTCAAATCCAACCTCTCATTAATGTCTCTACAACAACAACTCGATTGTAGGGCGCTTACAACTCATGACAATGGATTGTATCGTCTGATTGCATAGTGGGGCTGAGCTTCAATGTCTCAGCCAATCCAATCTCTCATTGCATAAGGGGCAATGGATTGCATAGTGGGACTGAGCTTCAAATCCAATCTCTAATTGCATGGTGGGCAATGGGTTGTACCTTTTAACTTCATTCAATCTCTTTGAATTCTAACGGCATCACGTAACGTATCCGTTATTCGATGGAGTTCACAGTTAATTATGAATCTGAACTATACTATAAATATCGTTGTTCGCAACTTAATTGCGATCTATAACTATAATAATCCTCAGTTCTCTCTTAGATAGAGTACAGTTGACTGTAAATAATCTTCAGTTGACTGTTGTAGTTACTATCGGTGCGGATTTAACTTTAAGGGTATCAAAGTTTGCTGGGCGACCGGGCAGGCGCGCACGACGGGCGCGTGCCGAACGGGCATGTGATGGCTCCGTCGCACAAAATGCGACATTACTCCGAACAGGTTTGCGACGATAAGCGAGCGACTTGGAAATATGACCGAGCGTTGAGAAAAATTATATGGCGTGAGGAGAGGCTTGCATTGGCAAGGCCGACAGCCATGATAAGGTTTTAGGGCGCGTTTGTGGCGGAATTGGGGGTCGGCCAAGGGCCGACCACCCCCACACACAACCACGCTTGGAACCTATAAAGAGGTGAGCGTGTGAGCTCATTTCACCAACGAAGATCATTGCATATCTTCACAACACAAGTGGAAACTGCGCACAAGGAAGGAAGTGCGCATTTCTTAGGCGCACTTGCCTTGAAGACTTGGACGATTGCCTAGATAAATATACTCATGTATAATTGGTACATGTAAGTCATTCATGTGCTTATAGATAACACCACATTTACGTATATGAGCTAAATGATTTAACAATTTAAAAGGGTTAGAAGTAACCACACAACATTTTTCATGCAAGTAGTAACTAAACAGAATGGTGGAGAACATCAGTAAATCTACTATAATTTAAAACTAATTTCCTTTATATATGAAACATATAGATCCATTATCATAGGCATTCATTGCTACCAGGTTTATCAAAATAAATAAGAGGTAAGGTCAGAGGAAAGATTTAGTAGATTATGAGCCACAATTAGGAAATTTTTCATCTAGCGAAAGGTGAATAAGAAATTTGAATTTCACGTCCTTGAAATTTCAAATACCCAGGGAATCAACTGGTTCAAGTTTAAATGAAGTAAATATTCATGCCATATTTACATTCACTCCTTGTCGAATATTATAAGCCAACCAAAAATGGATCTTGCCTCCGCCCTTCCTTCAATTGCGCATCGCTGGCCTCTCGCCTCATTTCTTCATCTAGACATGATGAAGCCTCCACTTGGAGGACAGTGGAAGCCAATGTCTCCCTTGCCAAGAACAGGCATGATGGTGGAAGTGACAATAATAACTAAAAATACTGCTACTCTTGAACCCTATACTCTTCCTTTTTTATTAATGAATTTTAAATTTGGCTATAAGAAGTGGAGGAACCACACAAAGGAAAAAGGAGAAGGATGCATGATTGAGCTTGCAGTGAATCATCTTTATAGAGAGGGTGTTGCTTTTATAGTAACCTTTTTCTCAATTTGGTTATTGGCATGACTTAGAAATCTTATAGCTTATCCACTCTTTCCTCTTTAAATAACAATAAAAGCCACCACCCATGTTAGTAAGGTTTATATGTCATAGTGGTTAGATAGGGATTATAGACATGTCTTACTCCATTAATCTAGATCCTCATCCTATCCATATCTTTATTTAGAATAACAGTGTGTTATGTGATAGCTTTTATCAACATGTCCGTAGATCACATTTCGAGATCCGTAAACCAAAAAGTTGGCTTTTAATAGTGCTATTGCTTGGATGCATTCCTTAAACTTACAACCATGGTTTTCTCTGAAAAAAATATACGACAACTTTCCCATGCCTCATATTTGCAATAGCGTAACCATACATGCAACTTTTTTATTGTTTATAACAGTGTTTGGGATTTCTCTCATTTCTAATATTTGGATGGTGTTATTGCCTTACCCGCCGGCCATCATTCCATTTGTGAAAACTTCTAATTGAAATAATCACTGCTTTCTCGGCTTTCGCTACTTTTCTCATGCCTAGTCGGGACAATTATCAACTCCCCAGGCGGCGGGTCACAAGGGATGAGCTTGATATGACGAGCCATGTGGATTTTCCCTGTAGTAGTTTAATAGGCCAGATTGTAAACTAAGAGTTCGAGTGCCTCACCCCCTTCTCAATTTACATCTCTACCCCTCTTATACTATGATTGATATCAAAGTCGTCGATCTCTCCTAGATCTGCCTGTGGGCTTGTCAGAATCTAGCTTCAAAAGAACATTGGTTCTCCATTAATGGAGACTCCCCATGTTTCACCCGATATTTAAGCTAAGTACCAAATCAGTCCAATATCACAGAAATTTTTGCCTTCGAGCACTAAGAAGAGCACATGAAAAACTTTTGCAGGAGGTCATAATTTGGAGTTTGAAACACCAAAAGTCCTAAGTTCGTCAACAACATAATATGAGGAAGGGGGCTAGAGGGATAAATACGCCATCGAAATCATACCACATTTTTATACACGTAAGAGAAATGTTATTCAACAAATTAGTTCCGCCGATCCTTTTTATTGTTGACCAATTCTGGTAGAACATACTTCAGATTTAGTACAAGAATCTTGGAGCCTTACTAGACCAGTTTCTTCACTTCAAATGATGAAAGAATGATAACATCATTAAATCCTCATTGGATAAGGACCACTCTTCTATTTATCCATAAACCCCATCGGTCTTTATGTGATTTAATATCATCATAATATTTTATATGGAGTGGATTTGAATGTCAATGCTTCCACACTCCCATCATGCATAAGTCACTATGCACAATTATACCATAATCTAATCAATTTGAGATCCTTATTTTATAAGGACCATATAATAACATGTTATATACATAGTAAATTATATATTTTATCAGCTCCTAGCCGAAGATCTTTCCAAGGATCAACTGTCCTCAATTGATCGATGCACTGGGTATTGAATACCCTCTTTCATGATTTAGTTACCATTAGCGGCATCTTGCTTTATGGATTTTTCCATTTTCCTAGGTATTTTCTGGCAAATCTCATCTTTATCTCCCACCACTCTTTTCCACATAAAATCTTGCCTTTCTCTCCCGCAAATATTTTATATCTGATGGATATTTATCTCCCATCCATCCAATGGATATCCAATCCATCCAAGCTTATCTAGAATCACATCTATAATATTATCTTGAAAGATTCATCCCTATCCCATTCCTCATGGGATTTAGCAAGCATCTTCTCTCACTTGGTACTCCACCCTCCAAGTGATTTATTTTATTAATTTATTTAACAACACATTTTCTTTTCATATTACATATCACCTATATTTCCTTCGCTTAGGTTTACAACATTTAAAACCCAAGGAAGGATATCACACGTAGATTTAACTTAGCTTAGGTTTACAATAATTTAGTACACAAGGGAGGAGTGTTACAAGTACCATACACATATCTTTACGCAGAAACCCTTAAAGGGAATAAATCACATTTGTTAGTATGTAGATCAAATGTCACCACTTGGATTGCATCAAGTTTTTAGTAAGCACCCTAGGAAGTGTGACCTCCATAATGTGCTTTGTTAGCCCCAACTGGTAGGAAGCACCAAATCCATATAAATAGATTATTGTTTTTTGGCCTCCCCTAACAATGCTGGAACCTATGGACCTCATTGCCATGTTCAATGGGCTGTGAAAACCGCGATTCGCTCCAGAAAACCAAAGGCGATGGGAACGAAAAAAAAACCAGTGCTGGAAGCTATGGATCTCACTCCCATGTTTGATGCGCTGATCTATGATCATTCACACCAGACAACCCCGATTCGCTCCAGAAAACCTCGTAGATCATTCGTGCCAGGAAACCCCGATTCGCTCCAGAAAACCTCGATTTCGAATAGAAAAAAGGTGGAATGAGGGGAATTGGGAGGATAACCAGAAAAAACGCGATGGGAATGAAAAAGGGCCAGCGCTGGAACCTATGGATCTCGCTCCATCTTCAATATGCTGACCATAGAACATTCGCTCTGGGAAAACCCCGATTTGGAATAGGAAAAAATGTGGAAGGAGGGGACTTGGGAGGACAACCAAAAACAGAAAAAGACGCGGTGGGAACGAAAAAGGGCCAGCAATACCGGATCTTCCATAAATTGAAGCTATTGGTGGCAAGAGAGAAAGAAAGTTCGCGGGTCAGGGAGGCAGTGCGACAAATATATGTGGCTTATAAAGACGCAACACAGAGGTTAGTTGATCCGTCTGAACTTACCCTCACCAACTTTGACATTGTCCGCGCTGTTTATACACATTATGTGAACAACGGATGGAATCCCCTAAACTTTTTGTGCGTAGGGTTATTTTTCAGTAATTTTAATGAATGGATTATTATGAGCCCTAACTCTCTATTGCCAAATTAGCATTATTTTATCCTAGGGCAGAGGAATTGTAGACATTCTGTTAGCTAGCCACTTCTAACCGGAGAAATTTGTGATTATCTGAGACAATTATTGTATTCGTTAACATTGGAAAATACCTTGGAACCTTTTGCCTCCCATTAGACATAGTTACTGGTTGGTTCTTTAGGCTTTGTCTCTAGAAAATCTGTCATAGCTGGCATCATATAGTGAAGGTCAAGCACCTGGGGAATGCAGTGAAGAGGAGCTTTTAGTTCTAAATGATGTTCAGCAAAGTCACATCTCACTGGTTAATGGTGAAGCTCAAGAAGATGAATTGAGTGATCCCAAAACTAGCGAAGGATTTCATGACTCTGTATATCAAAGAAAGGAGCATTATGAACTTACTTCAATGGCTGAAACTCAGGATGTTGAAGAAACTATATTTCACAAGCAAAATGATGGCTCTCCTGATGCAGTTTGCATGAAAGTGAGAAATCCTGAATAGGTAGATATGTCCAACGAACTTCAAGGAACATATGAGAACATTCAAGCTTCAAAGGATGAAGTGCATCAAGACAACTTTTCAGACAATGGAAATGAGTTTTATAACCTCAATGAGTTGTATGGTTCAACTCCTCAAAACGAGGAAGATGTAATTGAGAAGATCACCAAGAATGTTCAAATTCCCTTAACAGATGGTGATTAAGTAGAACGTGGATCTTATAATGTAGCTCTAGAAGAAAATGAAGTTGAAGATGAAGCATATCAAGAAAGCATTAGTATTGTTGATGGCATAACTGATGCAAGTTCAATTAAAAAAAAATTGTTTGATATGGACAACCATGGAAAACATGAGGGATTCATTGCCCCTAACAAAATTGAGGGAAAAGAGGATGACCAGGAAGAACAATCTATATAGAACGGAGCTGAAGAGACACAACCCAGCTACTAATGATTTGCTGCAATAATTCTAGAACAAATTAAACGAGCGAAGCTTCAAGATAACAATGATATGTTCCCTTGTTCAGGGATAATTGATTCTATTCTTGAAACAGAAGCAAACATTTCAATCGATTGTGTGGACTGTAAGAATGTGTTCCCTCATGAAGATATGTATGATTTTGTTCCAGTTAAATGATGGATTGTCTCAGTAATGATAGTACTGATGTGTTGTTCCCTCTGATGTAATGACTCTGGTTACAAAGTTTGTAGGTTTTTTTACATGACTCTCGCCACAGGAAGTCTCTTGCTCTAAATCTTCATTGTTCTTAAGGGACCTTTTTATTGCTCTCAGTTACAGTCTCCCATCTCTTGTATACTACATTGTACACTGTTCATCCATTCATCAATGATCACATTGACATAGAGACATTGTTCCTCTGCGACCTAGTAGGCTTCACTACACATATGTGTCTCACTGTCCTCTGTATATATATAGATGTGTCTTTGGCTCTACATAGTTCATATGGTCACGATGTACAAGACTTTGTTCCTGTGCATTATGTATAACATTAACACACAGGTCGATTGACATGTTCCTCTACAACAAAGTCAGTTTGAATGAATGACATCAATCTACATTGCTTCTCTACGACATATTTTGGCACTGATGCATAGTTAATATGGAATCGATACTCCATATATATGTAATCTAACCAATAGCACAAATGGCATCATATTACATGACCATGGAAATAACTCCTAATGAAGACTGTAATCTTACAGTGACCAACATAAATAAACATGTTGAATTTATGATCCATAAGGCACTGTTGAGTATTTTTTAAGTGACAAGACACCATTGTTGAGAATTCGTTGTTTATATGAAATCTAACCAATAGCATCAAATGGCATCATCTTATATGACCATGGAAAGAACTCCTAATCAAGACTGTAATTTTACAGAGACTAGCATAAATAAACTTGTTGAGTTTAAGATCCACAAGGCACTGTTGATTTTTTTTTTTTTAAGTGACAAGACACCATTGTTGACAAGTTGTTGTTTAGATTCAAGTCTAGGGAAAATAGTTGGCATAGTAAGAAAAGATATGTTGCTCCCTCAGAAATCACTAATACTTCTCACTGGCACTAGCTAGTAAGGTGCCTATGAAGAAGTGAAAGGAACAAATCTCTATGATACCAAACATCATCTGACTTCACTTCTAAGGAATGTCAGACTTTTGTGGTGTCTTCAATCTCCATAATAAGGCCAGGAGTATCCACCGATCTTCATTCTCTGAAGCATTGATCTATCTCATTGGTATAATTTCCTTTACCTATTTTCAATATCATAATCAAGGAACAGCATATGCATGGGCAGATTGTTCTGGCAGTCAGTGATATTGTTGACATCCACTATCTATACTATTAGCATTTCAAAAGAAAAACTATCTTCTACACTTGGGCTTTCAGTCGAAGCAAGGTTTCAAATCATAACAGTATGAATGACTTGTTTCAAGTATGGTAATAAGGATGACCAGGAAGAACAATATATACAGAATGGAGCTGAAGAGACACAAGAATTCAAAGTTGGAGAAAATATACGACTTGTGAAAGTAGACACAGTTGCCAGCAACCAAGAACCTTCTAACATGGATACTCCATTGAAGATGCCTATGCTTACAGAAGGCCTTGATATGTCTTCTTGCTTGAATTCTTTTTTTGGTACTGGACTTTAGTGATCCATTAGATAAGACAAATCTTATGGAGAGTAATGATGCATTATTTTGTTCAGGTATTGATAATTCTCTTCCAGAAAATATCCCAGAGATTGTTACAGAAGCTGCCTGCAAGCAGGAACTTTATCGATTGGATAATCCTTTGAAGACCTGTGAGGTTACAGAGGGATATAATATAGCTGCAGAAAAGAATGAAGTTGGAGATGGAGCATGCCAGGAAAGAATTTTTATTGTTGATGGCATAACTGCTGCAAGTCCAATTAGAGAACAATTGTTTGATATGGACAACAACAAAAAACATGAGGGATTCATTGACCCTACCAAAATTGAGGGAAACAATGGCCAGGAAGCTGGAAAGACCCAAAATTTCAAAGTTGGAGAAAATATACAAATTGTGGAGAGCAAGCAGGAACCATCCCAATTGGATACTCTGTTGAGGATCCATGAGGTTACGGCGGGATATAATATATCAACTTGTTTAAGAAACTTATTTGGCCTAGACTACAGAATTCCATCCAAAAATTCATAACTTAGAAATAGTTACAATATATCCCCTTTTTTAAGTATGAATGAATCTCTTCTAAAAGACAAGGATGTGTGCAATCAACGACTTTCCCTGGATAAGCCATTGAAGAGGCTTGAACATGCTGAGGGGCCAGAATATGATACCCCAGTGAAAAAGCTTGAGCTTATAGAAAATGATGTGACATCAGAGACTAAATATTTGTCACTGCATGTCCCACTTGGAGACCATTTGTCTGTCATGGAGAGGGATGCTATGGTTTTGGAAGGGACAAAGCATTTTGAAAGTATTCTCCTTACAGAAAATTATGTGGAGTCTGGAGGAGTAGCTGAAGGTTCTACTATTTTGGCTGATATGAATGTTCCTAGTAAAGGGGATTCAAAAATAACCAAATTGTAGACGGAATACTGACTTTGAGCAATAGATTGCAAACTTTTCAATTGGACTTACAAGGACAACTTCCAGAGTCATTCTATGCTACACCTTCCAGAAGGCTGATGAATTGAAAACTTAATGGAAGCACAAATATAACCATAGATACCATTTATGTTTACAAGCCAAGGCAATCCATAGGAAGTGATGAGACTATGCACATTTCATTAAAAGAGAGTCGTGATGGGCTAGTGGGACAACTTAGTTTATGGAAGCTATAGAATCTACACAAAGAAGATGAAACAGCAGCAAAGGATTCTGAAAAGGTAAGCTAAATTATGTATGAACTTCATATTTTTCCATCTTCTTTATCATATTCATCTTAAGGAACATAGTACACAGTTGGTGCACTGTATGATTGACATTTTTTCATTTTTTCTTTTCAGGAGATAAGTAAACAATTTGTTTCACAGAATATGTCATCACCTACACTGGAACAAAGGATGGAATCCTTCGACACACCACTGAAGACACTTGGACATACTGAGGGCCATGATATATCTCCTTGCTTGTACACATTATTTGGACCAAAATGTAGTACGCCATTGAAAAATCATGAGCTTACATAAGATAATGATAAGGTTGTTACTGGCACACCATTTGAAAATGCTCTACTGCCTCCGTTAGTGACTGAATCAGGGGGAGTTGACAATTTTGGCAATGAATTTCCACAGTTAGTTTATGTATCCCATGAAAAAAGGCCTAGTTTCCAACACCACAAGAAAGCCGAAGCAATGAATGCATTAGTATATTCCTAGCTATGTACACATCTCCCTTTTTCTGTTGATTTCCTCATATGAAATTCATTAATTATTATGCTGATGTTGATGATTGTTATCCATTGCTCCACTTAGGTTCGAGTGTCTGTTGTCCTCACAAATGGCCTCTTTCAGTTGAACCTTGATTGTGATCAATATATAAACAACATCAACGCTATTGTGACGCAATGTGTTTTCTAATGGATCCAATTCTTGGGAAGAAAATTTGCTATGTACTGGTTTCTCAGAGATCGACGCTTGTAGTTTTTAACTCAAGTCGGTTGACTCGCAATGTCCATCACATACAAGTAATGAAGGAGGTCGGTGGAGGTACAAACATTTGAATCCTGACAGCTAAGAAACCTGCCTGTCCAATAGAAACAATTGTTTACCAAGACAGCATTTTAAACTATAATTGGCCACCTTTCCAATAATTTGTTGTTATCTCTTCACACATTGAATGTTTGGACGTGGAGATCAAGCGCAACCAGTCTGAAAAACCATTGGAGTTGGGG
>APFE030417942.1:0-27759 GCA_000404065.3 Pinus taeda
AAACTGTGTCCAATTCCCGCACCCAAAATTGCCTTTCCCCAATTTTCCACCAAAACCCTAAAAATCCCAAATCAAACCTTTTTTATCAGTTTACTAGCCTAAAATCAGTGTTCTTTATTGGTTATCTCTGCCCGTTGAATATCTTTGCCGAGATAGACCGGAGAGAGCCCTCTCCTGCCCCGTAGGCTAGCTACGAGGCTAAATGGTTTGATGTAGCCTTGAGGTTTACCTGTCTCAGCCTGAGGTGAAATTTCAAGTGCTAACATAACCCATATTTTCCTAAAAAACATCATTTATGGCTTCAAAATGGCTCGGGAAGTTGACGACCAAAAAACTGCCAAAAATAGTAAATATTGCTACAACTGAGGAAACTGAAAAACTAAAAGAGATGATGGTGGGGTTCCAAGTGGAATATGTAGGTGGCCACCAACATCCACTTGGATAGAAATTTTAGTTACTTGAACAAAAAATTTGTAGAGAAGAAAGCACAAGTGCTATAAATAGGATATAGTACAAGTTAACTCTTTCCACGAAGCTTTTATAACAATAAATCCTGGGAAGTACTTCAATATAGAATAAAACCACATATATACATATAAATGAAATGGAAACAAAACGGGAGGTGTCTATAAAACTAACCCATCATCGAAGTAAGAAATAAACGGAGCCACAATAATAATCCATTCACATAAATCCATACGGGTTGCAACCATAAACTTTAATATTCGAAGGAATGACTAGGAAAAAACAATACATAGAATTTATAATTAGAGTACTGTAATCATGCCAGAAAACCATAGATATAATTATACTATATATATTATATATTATATTATATATATATATATATATATATATATATATATATATATATATATATATATTATATATTATATATATATATATATATATTATATATTATATATTATAATTATATATATTATATATATATATATCTATATATATATATAATATATATATAATAAAGTACATTATATCTAGTTAACATTATGCCATAAAGCATACAAGGCCACATGTCATATTATTTAAAATAACATAGGTCACATCGATGCCAAACATGGGCTACATAACCCTCAAGAAGATTTTTTGGAACAATTTCTGTAGAAAACCCTAAATCGAGTTGCAAATTACAAATCACATCATGCTAAAACCTAGTATTTGGAACCCAGGAAATGAACTTTGATAAGGATTGATGTATGCCAAAGAGAGTGACCATCAAGGGTTGAAAAAGGAGCTAAATTCCAGTCGAACTCCCTCTCTACAATTCTATAAAGTACCTACAACACAATACTAACTGGGGTTAGAAATCCCCATTCGTTACAATAGGAAATTGACAAGGAGCCAATGAAATGGGGAGGTATAACATACATGTTGCAGGCTACAATGACTAGCTCTCTGACCCTATACACACACAAAGCTTAAGATGTTAGTGAGTTGCCACATGAATATAGAGGTAAACCAAGAATTACAGAAATACTAAATGCAGTCTCTGCGCAATGAATACTAAACTAAAGACTATATGACAAGTAAACATCAAAGGAAATTTGAACCAAAGAAATGGTTGTAATCATCTATGGGTTGAATCCACAAGGAACCACAACCAATTCTAGAGTGCACACATATATAGGGGTTGTAATCGAACAAATTTGTAAGAAACAAAAGAGGAATTTAGTTGGGCAAGAACCCTTTGAATTACATGTTTCCATACTGGAGTCGTAAACCAACAAAATCTTGCCAGAACCTTGCACCAAAATCAAGGGTGGAACTTGTAATTTGGGGTTTTGAGTACTAGAGAATCCATAAACCGAAATGAAAAAAAAAATTAACAAAGAGTCAGGTTACCTTTGAGGGTGTTGGGGAAAAATCCCCAAGTTTGGACTCAAATCCTCAAATCTGCTAGTAGGGTGTATTTCCCCTACAACATTGACCAACAACACAATACCTATAGTATAGCATAAAGGTGAAGTTAAATAGGACACACAAGACACAAAATGGAAGAAACAAAATAAAATGAAAATCGAGTACAGAGGCAAATTCTAAATTATACCTGTGCGAGTTGATCCTCCTTTCTCTAGAAACACCAAAAATATGAAGAAAAAGTTACATGTGTAGGGAGTGCTAAATGGTCATTGCAAATTGCAACAAGTGCAGTGAAACCTTGAGACTCCATTATGACATTTTGTGGAATGATAAAGACAGAATGAAGTTTTAATGACCAAACAAACAAGGGTAAAAAAGTTAGGCATTAGAGAAATTTTGAGGCCTAAAATGGGTTTCCTAAGGGACATTATAAAATAATAGTGGAAATAATAAAATAATATTAGATTACATCATCAAATTTTAGAGGGAAAAAGAAAAAACAACTTTTTCAACTTATCTCTCACGATTTTACTCAAATTTCAAGCGTGAGCACTTATTACAATCATGTTTTTTCATGTATTTATTATTTTTCGTGTAGAAGGGTCCATCAAAAGTATGCAACATGGGTACTCCTTAGATGAGGAATTAAATTCTACATTCAACAAGTGATCCCACTCGAAACTTGAGTAAAATTGTAGGTAGATAAGTTGAAAATATGAGTTGAAATATAGTTTTTTTTTTAATCTTTTTACTTTTTTACTTCAAAAATGGCGAGGCATCCCCCATGGTTGACATCATCATCTTGAATCATATTGCTTCCTATAAAGTCATTTTTGGTTGTACATTTTTGTTTTTAGGCCCATTGTAGACCTCAAAATTTCTCTAATGATTTGTTTAATCGAACCTCCAACCTTGGATGTGAGCATATGAATCTCTACCATCGAATGGCATCAAGTACTAGATACATATGACCATCACATGGACCATAGGGGTGTGCCCAACCCTAAACCACCGGGTGTGAGAATACACCAACAACATAGCCTAAAACATTTCCTTTAACTCCACATGGGTGCCAATGTATATGAGACCAAAGGTTAAAAGAATAGTGAACAAAATTAAAAAGCATAGGTTCGAGTGAAACCTCAAGCCAGACCCCAAGGTATTATATCATATGCATTCGAAACATGAGTAGAGTGCAATTTATATGTGCGCCAGAGTTGTTGAACTCATAAGGTTAATCGTGTTATTAGGAAGTGAAATGTATATACAACTCATGTTAATAAAACACGTAAGATCAAATATATAGAATAATGTTGCAATTAGACCACCATATTTTATGTAACAACCCCTTGCTAAAAGTTCATGTAATAAAAGTTAATAAAGGAAAAATAAGACCACGATTAAGGGACACTTATTCCAAGTTGAATGTTGGGAAAAGATATCCTAGTGGACATCACTAGATGTGTTTATGGCTAAGGGAAATTGAAAAAGGAAATGGATAAGGCATTAAAAAAGGAAAAAAGGTATTTTGGCACATTTATGAAAATAAAAGAAAATAGGAGAAAAGGAAGGTGAAAGGTCACAGGTTGCATGTGAGGAGGAAATTGAAAGAAAATAATGGAAAATGAATAAAATAGAGGCCTCATTGATAAAAAAGGCTTCTGAGGATCAGTTTGTAACCTTTTGTTAGTATAACCTTTGGTCAGTTCAGTTTTGGATCTCTCTCACACTCTTGGACACTTAGAGTTTTCTAGGAGCATTCTAGCTTTGGAGTAAGGAAGGGAAAAGAAAGCAAAGGAAGGACAAGGAAAAGAAAGGAAAGAAAATAGAAAGAAAAGGACAGTGGGATCAAGTAGTTATAGCAGGAATCCTTGCAGGTAACATATTGCATGTCTGATTTCCTAGCTAGTTTTAACATGCATAGATTTGCATGTTGGTATTTGGTTCTCTGGCTGTCGGTGACATGATCTTTCCAAGTTATGACAATGGTTTTTACCCTTGCCTTGCCTTTTTCTAGATAGACATGGTGCGATAGGATTGTTTCTCGGTTTTGAGATTTGGAATTACCGAATGGTTTCGGTATCTAGGGCGAAGGTGGTTTCAGGAAAATTCCAAAAGGTCTAGGAATTACTTGATCGGTTTTGGCATGATACATGGTAAATCGTGAGGGTAGAGTCTTGGTTTAGGGCCTACTGATCTGGTGTGGACTGCGATAAATCCTGAGAGACAAGGAAACAAAAAATTCGTCAAGGATAGTGATGGAATCTAGAGGCATTCCAATATTGGTTTGGTTTTATGATCTCGGTGTTGGTTTTGGTGAGATCATGGTTTGGTGAGGGTGGAGGTGCTTTCACCTATGGATTCCCTTGGTTGTTTTTGGATTGACTTATCCATGAGATCCCACATTCATGCTCAGAATATGACACAAGGGTGACTGATTGAAAGAAAGATTTGGTTCAACCATGTCTTGTTGAAAATAACAACAACAAATGATAAAAATAGAATCTAGAAATTCTAGTTTAGTTTGTCCTTGAATTAAACTGAGAATTAAAATCAAATTTATTCTCATAGCAACTTGTAATAGTTAACTAGAGTGAGTTGACTTATTTAACTTAGAAATTTCGAGTTGGAAGTGTTTCTCAAGTCATGTATATGTTCTCCCTATATTATAGGGGGTCCAGGATGAGTTAAGTACGAGTGGTAATTAGTTAACTTAGTTTAGTGAGTTAAGTCCAGTTAAATTAGTTCCAAACTGTTTGAGGAACTAATAGTGAGTTAACAGTCAATTGATGCATTAGTGCACTCAACTAGTGCTACTTGAGTTCACTGAAGATTCTCTCATTAGAAAATCATGCATGCCTCTTATAAGAAAGACCTAGTTGAGACTAGAGTGCAAGGGCAGTGTACTATTTATTGTATAATTTTCTGAGTTGTACAAATGTTGCATGCAATCAGGGACTGGACCTAATTTTGAATTGCGTAGTTATTGATGAGGAATTTCCCTTTAAATACGGGCTAATTCTCTCAGGAATCGTACAAAGAATTAGAAGCTTGGAGGCTTGCAAATTTAGCTAAGTATTAGCCAAAGGAAGTCATCAGGTGGAGGATAGGAAATACTTATGTAGGTTAAGCTCAAGGTTGAGCAGAGCATATTGTATTTATCTAAATTCTTGGAGAGTAGAGAAGAGGCTTGGATTTGGCTTAAGCTTCTTGTGAGGTGGGAGATTTATCATACTGAGTGCTAGGATTTTTCTTCTGAGAACAAGCATTGCATTATCATCTTGGATTTCTGATTAATGCAATACATATAGTGGGGTTTTGAGCTGTGGCTTTCCCCAAATATTTATTGTGTTATGTGCCATTGATGTTCTTCCTCTTGTCGATTATTACTTTGCTCGATCTTTATGTGCTTCCGTTATAAAAAATAAAGTAGATTCTTGTCTCTTTCTTAAGTACATTGCATGAGCTTGTGAATCTATGGGATTTTCTACATGGTATCAGAGTTAGATTTGTAGAAATTATTCTACATGTATCAAAGCAAGATTGTTTTCTGGGTCATGAATTTGCAGAGCATATCTGAAATTTTTTGTGCAAAATTTTCATAAACAAATAGCATATTTGGATTCTTTGTGAAAAATAACCAAATTTAAAAAAGAAAATCTGCTGAATTAGAGTTTGGATGAGGGAGATATTTCTGATTTAAAATCAACTCTTTTTCTAGAAAATTTGTGATGGTGGGATAGAGGAAGATATGGCGAGCCTTGCTCTTCTTGGGCTCCCAAAGGGTTGGCATAAGTATCAGGACTCTTTCAATGGTCGAGAGAAGCTTCCAGATTGGGAACGACTGTGGTCATGTTTAATGCAGGATGAGATCAGGAGGAGCACCAGAGATGGGATCTCTTCTAAGGCAATGGAAGAGGATTGTGCCTTAACGAGTAAGGAAAAGTGGGCCAAGGGAAATAAATCCCAAGGAGAGGAGGGCGAAAAGAAGATCGACTTGATGAAAGTAGAGTATTTGCATTGTCATGAGCACAAGCACTATGCCAAGAACTGCCCATAGAAGAAAGCAAGCAAGAAGGAGCCGATAGTAGCGGCAGCAAGTGAGCCTCTAGATTCACAATTCGAAATTGATTTCACTTTCACTAGGGGAGTTTTGAGGTCTAAAATTGGCCTCCTATGGAAATTATAAAATAATAGTGGAAATAATAAAATAAAATTAGATTACATGATCAAATTTTAGAGGGAAAAAGAAAAACCTACTTTTTCAACTCATATTTTCAACTTATCTCCCTATGGGTTTACTCAAATTTAGAGCCAAAGCATTCGTTGCATGTAGAATTTGATTCCTCATCTAAGGAGTACCCATGTTGCATAATTTCAATCGACCCTGCTACATGAAAAATGAGAAATACATGAAAAACGTGATTACAATCACGTTTTTCATGTATTTTTCAATTTTAGTGTAGCAGGGTTCATCAAAAGTATGCAACATGGGTACTCCTTGGATGAGGAATCAAATTTTGCATCTAATGAGTACTCCGGATCAACATTTGAGTAAATCCTTGGGGAGATAAGGTTAAAATAAGAGTTGAAAAAATAGTTTTATTATTTTATTATTTTTAATATTTTTACTTTTTTACTCCAAAAATGGTGAATCATCCCCCATAGTTGACATCATCATCTTAAATCCTATTGGTTGTTATAAATTTTATTTGGGTTGTACATTTTTCTTAGGAGGCCCATTTTAGACCTCAAAATTCCTCTAATGCATTGCATGCATAGCCGACACTGCCATGGGAGACGTGTGGTATCTTGACAGTGGAGCCTCATTCCATATGACATGGAATAAAGATCTCTTTAGTGATTTTGAGGAGAAAGACCTCAAGCAAAGCATAGAGTTTGGAGATGACGAGAGGTATAGAGCTACCGGGATCGGTACGGTTACCTTCCATAGGGAGTCTGGCTGCCCTCTCAAGATCACAGATGTGATGTATGTTCTAGGACTAAAGAAGAATCTCGTTTTAGTCGCAGTATTGGAAGACCGTGGCTATGATGTGGTTTTTAGTAAGGGAAAGGTTTTCTTTAGACACATCACCATGGGACAGGTGAAACAGATCGGTGCATGGGTCAAGAACCTGCATGCTCTTGAAGTTCAAGATGCATGCAAAGCCTTGAGGAGCAAGGCAAAGGTTAGAGACTTGGTTGTTGAGAGGGAGGGTAAAATAGATCTCAACATGCAGCCCCAGAAGAAGCCTCAGAAGCATCTTCAGGAAGTTTTGGAGCATCCACAACTAGAGAAGTTGAGAGGAGACCGAGTGGAGAGATCCACTAAAGCAGAGAAGAAGCAATCTCAAAAGCAGTCTCAGACAATTGTGGAGCAACCACAATTGGAGAAGCTGAGAGGAGACATAGTGGAGGCATCCACTCATGTAGAGACCTCTAGTAGGGGTGAGTTTTGAGCCAAGTGGGCAAAGGGATCACATGCAAACATACCCTTAGGTGTGAGTTGGGGCGATTTGAAGTGATAGTCCCAAGAGGGCTGAAATTGGGAAGGGTCCACTAAGTGGGTTTATCTCATGGATCACACCTTGTTATGGGAGCCTAAAGTACATAGTAGTGGGAGGGATCCGTGGCATTGATGCAGTCAGAGATTAGAGTGACAAAGGCTAGAGCAGTCAGATACTGAAGAGTGTAGAGAGGGTTGACAACAATACAAAAAGACAGAGTCAACAAAAGCACAAATTTTTCAGTCAACAGAGGTAATGGTAGTCAGAGACTTTGATGACAGAGGCATCATTCTGATTCAGGTTGGATGTTTTTTTGTTTCTGGAGTTGCTGGAGCAACAACACTAAAGATAAGTGTTGCATGTAGGACATTCCAAAGGTTTAGGATTGGGTTTGAGTTGAATTCCTTTCTTGTTGAGAGGGAGTTTTGAAAATAGCAATAAGAAATGATAAAAATAGAATCTAGAAATTCTAGTTTAATTTGTCATTGAATTAAACTGAGAATTAAAATTGAATTTTATTCTCATAGCAACTTATAATAGTTAACTAGAGTGAGTTGACTTAGTTAACTTAGGAATTTCGAGTTGGAAGTGTTTCTCAAGTCATGTATATGTTCCCCCTATATTATAGGGGTCCAAGATGAGTTAAGTATGAGTGGTAATTAGTTAACTTAGTTTATTGACTTAAGTCCAGTTAAATTAGTTCCAAACTATTTGAGGAACTAATAGTGAGTTAACAGTCAGTTGATGCATTAGTGCACTCAACTAGTGCTACTCCAGTTAATTAAAGTTTCCCTCATTAGAAACTCATGCATGTCTATTCTAAGAAAGACCCAGTTGAGACTAGAGTGCAAGGACAATGTATTATTTGTTGTATAATTTCCCGAGTTGTACAAATGGTGCATGCAATCAGGAACTGGACCTAATTTTGGATTTTGCAGTTATGGATGAGGAATTTCCCTTTAAATACAGGCTAATTCTCTCAGGAATTGTGCAAAGAATTAGAAGCTTGGAGGCTTGGAAATTTGGCTAAGTATTGGCCAAAATAAGTCATCAGACAGAGGATAGGAAATGCTTGTGCAGGTTAAGCTTAAGGTTGAGCATAGCATATTGTATTTATCGAAATTATTTCACCAAGGGCGCAAGGAAATAGGAGGCTTGGAGAGCATAGAAGAGGCCTGGATTTGGCTTGAGCTTGCTTGTGACCTGGGAAATTGATCATACTAAGTGTTGGGATTGCTCTTGTGAGAATAAGCATTGTATTATCATCTTGGATTTCTAATTAATGAAATACAGATAGTGGGGTTTTGAGTTGTGGCTTTCCCCAGATATTTATTATGTTATGTGCCATTGATGTTCTTCCTCTTGTCGATTATTGTTTTTATCAATCTTTATGTGCTTCCACTGTAAAGAGTAGAAGTATATTCTTGTCTCTTTCTTTAGTACATTGCACAATCTTATGAATCTATAGGATTTTCTACATGTCTATGGTCGGGTGGTACATGGAAGTCTCAAACGTGGTTGGATCTTGTCTATGTTTAATAAAAACTAGGTTATTTTGCTTTTGTACTTGTTATTATGTGGACTTAATGGTTGCTATCCCTCTGTTATTTACATGGTTTAATGCTGGTTATACGCATGGTAATATGACTGGTTACAGTCATGGTTATTTCATGTATTTACTTGTAACTTAAAGGATAATGGATGCAAGACCTAACTGATGCCAAAACAATTAAGGGAAGAGGGTGGTGATCCTTATTGTCAAGTCTCATATGAGTTATCAATCATTTATGCTCTATCTTGTA
The DNA here is from genome assembly GCA_000404065.3 of Pinus taeda. Taxonomy (NCBI): domain Eukaryota; kingdom Viridiplantae; phylum Streptophyta; class Pinopsida; order Pinales; family Pinaceae; genus Pinus; species Pinus taeda. Next base: position 9,191 of record APFE030417942.1, read on the forward strand.
TTCATGTCATGTAGATTGCATTTTTGCCAAGTTTTACCAGAACGTTAGTCCCAGTTGGGGATGGTCAGGACTAGCCTTGGAGCCAGTTTTTGGCTTGCAAATCTTATTTTTATGTAAATTGTGGATTCTGAAAGCTACAGCGATTTCTAGGCAGTGACCTAGATTCTAGGCTTGAAAATTGGCACAAATCTCAGGGTCACAAGCACAAAACTCAGGAGAAAAGTCCCCAGTTGCACCCATGCCTTGTTGTGGGACCAATTGGAACCTCCCAGATGCACCCTTGTCCATATCAAGGGAGTGTCCAGGGGTTTTATGCACTAAAAACTCAGTGGGACCCAGTGACTAGTCACGGGGATGACTAAAAAGGCTTGTGGGAGTCCTGTAGTAGGTATAGAAGTTATATTTTGTGTGTTTTCATCGATTCCAATTCCTTAAGGTCACCTAGGAGGTTGAGTCTTGTCATGGTAGCCCCTTTCTCATGTTTACATGGGTAAGTTGATGAAAGTGGGTAGATATGAGGGGAGGTGTCGTCACATTTTATATCAAGAAATGGCTTGCATAAGTTAAGTTGACTATTCTCATCAGTCATTACTAAAGTCATCTACATGTTAAGAAAAAATGATACTCGTGTAAAGTACTGGTAGGAACAAAATATGATTTTTTTTATTTTTTTTGTGGAAGTTGGGTATGTGACAATTTTACTCTTTTTTTTTATATATCTATTTTGACCATTAGAGAAGAATACCATGGGAAAAAAAACTTTTGTGAAAACGTAGAGCCCAAAGACCTCAAGTAAATTTACTATTTAATCTCAATTTTATTTTAATTATGTTAATTTTTTATTTATTTTAATTTGCTTTTAATGTAATTGCACCAAGTCAAAATGTTTACATAACATAAAATAGGTGTATTTATAAGCCTAACATTTAAAAAATATTCACATATTTAACTCCTACACATCTAACATCTAACATCTAACATCTCATGCCTACATATCTAATGCCTACACATCTACCCCATATTGGGTCGTAGAGCACCTCTTGACACAATCAACCAAAAAATATTCCTAGAAAATGACCAAAACTTAGAATAATTAAACAATATTATTAGAAAATCTTACAATGGGAACCACAAATCCGAATCCCAAACCCTAAGTGAAGACATGGAAGTTAGTTGTTTCTACCTTTACTGCCTCTTTCAAAGATTTCACTTTGTCTTCCAACGATCTCATTTGTTCTTCATGTATATAAACATAAGAAATGCACAAACAGATAGTTGTTATAGTAGTTAATACAATTGTTTAATAGTTATTATGGTAGTTAATACAATTGTTGAAGGCTTTGTTTTTTACTATTTTTTTAAATATGTGGTTATATTATCTCTTATAAATTATTGTTACTCTTAGTTTTCTATAGATAAAGTCAGTATATATTTGTAAAAGAACTATAAATAATGTAATGTATTTCTCAATGAAATACAATTAATTAAAAAAGACATAATTCTTACCCATCATAAGTGGATTACAGAGGCTAAAATCTTATATTCTATCCTACTTTATTAAATTTTATAATATATAAATTATTATATGTTCATGTAATTTTGACATTTAAAAACTAAATATTACATAAATATCACATATCCTTATTATAAAAAGACATAATTCTTACCCATCATAAGTGGATTACATAGGCTAAAATCTTATATTCTATCCCTACTTTATTAAATTTTATAATATATAAATTATTATATGTTCATGTAATTTTGACATTTAAAAAACTAAATATTACATAAATATCACATATCCTTATCATTTTAATAATGGGATCCTTCATTATTTAAAAAAATAAAACATTGGGATGACCATCCGACTTCGAACTATACACATTAAATAACTCTTAGGTGCTCAACGTCATAAAGACCAAGTCTAGGAACCTTGAATTAAATACTCAAATATTTGTTATTCACATTGTTTAACTGTTTACGAGCTCACTTTGTACCTATTTTCTAGATTATGTCAAACAATATTTTTGCACCATTTTTAGTTATTAAAACACTATTGGTTGCACATTGAAGGATTTTGCACCATTTTTAGTTATTAAGACACTATTGGTTGCACATTGAAGGATTTTGAGCCCCTGATTGTTTGAAGCTGAAATAGCAATTGCGTTGAAAGTTTTTGCTTATGAAGATTAAAATCGCCATCTGAGCTTCCAGACGTGTAGATGAGTTGGGAATAGACTATCAGAGATTTGTTGAGGAGACCTTAGCGAATTGAGATGTATATAGTAATTATTTATGCAAGCAGACCTTAGCGAATTGAGATGTATATAGTAATTATTCATGCCAGCGCTAAAGAACTTTAATGGAGAGGTTAAAGACGCAGGATAAAAGGATTTTACGCTATTATTTATATGCGATACCATTTTTATAAATGTGTAAAGATTAAATTGGAAAATGATTGAAATTCATTATTCTTAAGAGAAGTGAAATCATTTTTTTAATTAAGAAAGAAGAGTATAATTATATATAGTTTAAAATATATCATAAATATAGACATTATTGTTTTTTAAGGTATCTATCATAAAATTAGACAAAAAAAGGCTATGGGTGAATGTATGAAGATGGGTTACACTTTTATGCTAAATATAGGAATGAAATTCTAAAATTTTCCTCTTTTATAGAATTGAAATTCTCAAAATTCATATAAAAATTGTGAATTTTGTTTTGGAGTTAAAAAGGCAATAGGTGAAAAATTATGTTGTGGTCCTAAAGACATTTTTTGCAAAAATTTCTAGTATTGTATAATCTCCCAATTTTCCATAAAATGCTATACTTGTCCTTACAAACATTGGGTGTTAACGTAATAATTTAGTAAGTATATATATATATATATATAATATATATATATATATATATAAGCATGATCTACACAGAGAAAAACTAAGTTTTCATATTAAATTTTTATGTTTTTATGCAAAATTATATTGTTTTATTATTTTTCTAAGTTGGCAAAGTAACATTTCAATTGCATTTTACATACACTCTTCACATAAGGTTTTTTACTACTCTTCAAATAAATTCAAAAATTAAGAGTACACTTTTGAAGAGCACTGGTGAACAAAGATATTTGTATTTTTTGATTTTTTTAAATTTTGTAAATTTTATGTTATTGATTTTTTATTCAGCTCCTTTGAAATTATCCAAAAAAATTTCAAGCAATATGCTTAAAAACAAATTTGATGAAAAATATCATATGAATTAGTAAATGTTAAAATCATATACCATTGGATAGAAGATTCCTTCACGAATCCAACATGATCAACTCTACCACATAAGGACAAATTCTGCCTAAAGCTAGCTAGGGTATGATCAACTCCACCACATAAGGACAAATTATCCTTGAAGTCCACTAGGGTACAAATGGTGTTATAGAGAAATTTGTAGAAAATGAGCTAAACCACCATTTTTTTAGGTCCTCAACAACTCAATTGAGCACTTAAAAAGCTTAATGGGGAGCTTAACAAACCCTCTATCGAGATCTTAACATGGTTAAAAAAGGGCTCGATCGAGCTATAACTCAATCAAGCCCTTTAAACCATAAACTCCCCGTCATCAACTCCACCACATAAAAACACATTCTACTTGACCTCTGTTAAAGTACAAAACAGTGTTATAGAGAAATTTATTAAAAAAACTGATGGCCTCCCGCCGTTTAACAAAAATATCCCTGACAGAAATCCCGCGTCCGGACGATTCTTTAGGGTTGACTTTAATGCTGGTACTCTCCTCGTGATTAGTTTTGGGGTTTCGGGAAAGGTCTCAACCAGTCACACCTACACCTGCCGGTCCTCTTCACATTCGCCCGACTTTTGTCAATCCACGCCCCGTCATTTTGTCATTTCGCTGTTCTGCCGCGTTGAAAGCTTGCTCCGCCTGTGGGGAACTCTGGTTCTCTGTGCTCTGGTTCGAAAACCATTCCTGTGACTATCTCTCGTCTTCGATGGTGAATGGAAGGTGAGGTCTTATCGACCTACGAAGGCGTATTAGGCTTTGTATGATAACCACTGGTTCAGTCTATATTTGTCTGCTTTTCATTTTGATGTTACCGCTGTTTTCATTCTGATTATTTGTCGGCTTTGTTTCGTGACAGGTCTTTTCTTCAAGCCCTGCGCCTCGTCCCTATTGTGCAGGTGAGGAATGGCTCCCTTTTATCATGTTTCCGCCCTTTTTCTTCAAACTCTAACCCCTCTGCCACTGTCTTTCAGGGTTTTATGGTTATATTGGTTCTCTCCTTGACTCCCGGGTTTGCTGGTAAGACTCCTGGTCTCCTTCTGGCTTCTATTTTCAACTGTAGATGTTCATGAATGTAATTACACAAGTTGCTAACTTGTTTCTGTTTCGGTTGCAGGTGAGTCCAAGGGACTGACCCGTGCTCGTGGTATCTCTAACCAACTCTTCCTCGCGGTTCTTTCCGGGCAGTGCCTCACATATGTTACTGTAGCTTTTCGTATATTGCTTCTGGTTTTTAGGATAAATTACCTGTGCTATGGAACGATATTGTATTCAGCTGTTTGTCTGTATAATGGGTCTTTTCTGGTGTTGCCCCGACCTTTCTCCTGTACAGGACTGTCGAACTTCTTTTGAGTCAAACCCTTGTGGGGTTTTTACGGACTTTTAATCCGTCGCTTTATACAGAATGTGTTTGGTTGTATTATGGGTAGTTTTGGGCTTCGAACCCTCCCCCTGCTATTTCCTATTTTCTCCGTTTTGTAAATTCCTAGGGTTTATCCAAACCCTTGTCTGTTGACTCCATCAACAATCACGGCTGTAACTATTCGGTTTCTGGTTATGTAATTATGTTGTTAAGGTTTCTATTTCACTGATGGCTATACTTGTTCTGAAGAGTTATTTTATTGGACCATTCACTGTTCGAATGTTGAGTTTGGAACTCTGGTTCTGCTCTTTAGATTCTCATTTTATTATAATGTGCTGATTTTACTTAGTAATCTGAACAATATATGAGGGCCTGTATAATGTATAAAAAGATACAGTATTTTATGATTCTGCTACGTTACTTTTCTCAACTCCTAATTTATCAGGTGTTTCTTAGAACTCCCTGGGTTTTTATCCTTTCGTATGCACAGATGTTCTTGTCTCTGGTTATGAGAATGTCCCGTCTGTTAGTGTCTGCTTCTCTTACGCGTTCATCTGGATTTGACTTGTGTGCATGCAACCTTGTGCGCGCTCCGTTGGTTAGCGCTGTGACTGTCACGTCCGCTCCACTTTAATTTGTGTCTATCTGTCGTTTCAAACACAACTTGGCTATACAGGAGTTTGAAATACGATGCAAGAATTTTATCTATTACAGTGATGAATATTGAAACAAATGAACAATAAGTGTTAACTTTCGAAATGACTGTAGCATTCTATATTTTTCATTCATAAGAGAGAGGAACCGTTTACAATCATGTCTATGCTCTTTTAAGCTCAATGAACCTAACTGTTCTTTCTCAGTCGAAACTAACCCAACAGATTCTGGGCAACTGTTTTTACCTGACCGTCTATAACTAAGAAAAACTAATTTAATTAACAGTTTATGTTTATGTTTCTAATTCTCAAATAAGACAGCATCAATGCATGACTAATTTAACCGAATCCTAACAGCATAAAAAAAATAAATAAAACAAGTAAATGAAGTAAAATAACTGACAAGGTTTTGACACCTGTCCAGCTATACGTAGTGACTGTGTGTTCTGTTTCTTTCTGAGACTGCCAGCCTCATTCTGCCTCCTCAAAGCTGGATGCTCCTACATCAGGCTCCCGGGGTGACAAAAAGTCATGGCTCCGTTCCATGAGGTCACTAACAGAGTAGCCTGCCTTTTGTATTTGTGTCTCATTAAGCCACGAACTGTCCTCTATTGGACGGTTCTTCCACTTTACCAAATATCTCAAATACTCCTTCCTGCGTGTACGCTTTGCTACCTGTGTGTCCAAAATTCCCTCAATCTCGACGGGTGGTGCCATCGGCATCTGTCTCGTCCATAAATCTCCTTTCAATTGGGTGTCCCGCGGTGGCTTTGCTGCTGCATCATCTGCCGAACCTGCAACATAAGGGAACAGATCTGCCATGTTAAAGATAGGGGAAATACCAATCCCTGGTGGCAACTGTATCTCGTAAGCGTTCGCAGAAAATTTGCGAATGATCTTGCAGGGCCCGATTTTCTTGAACTTGAGCTTGCTGTACTCTCGCTTTGGAAATCGCTCCTTGCGTAAGTACGCAAGAACTTCATCCCCAACATTAAACTGAAATTCCCGGCGTTTTGTATCAGCTCGCTGCTTGTACCTTTGACCGCTGTCCTGTAGTTTCAGCTTAACCTGTTCGTGCAGTTTGCTCATAGCTTGGGCAAATTCTTCTCCGTCAGCGCTCCATTTTTCCAGTTTGCCCAATTCTCGTAACTCATGCACTCCTCGCAGATGCATGCCGTACAGAATTTGGAATGGACTGTAGCCGGTGCTGCGGTTAGGAGAATCATTATATGCAAATTCCGCCTGTGCCAATACACGATCCCAAGTCCGGGAATTTTCACCTGTTAAACTTCTGAGCAAATTCCCCAGACTCCGGTTCACTACCTTCGTTTGTCCGTCCGTCTGCGGATGATAAGCGGAGCTGAACTGCAACTGAGTATCTAACTTCTTCCACAGGGTTCTCCAGAAATGACCTGTAAACTTGACATCCCTGTCAGAGATAATGGTTCGTGGAAGTCCATGTAACCACACAATCTCTGTAAAGAAAAGGTGTGCTATGTAAGTAGCGTCGCTGGTTTTCCTGCACGGTACAAAGTGTGCCATCTTCGAAAATCGGTCGACTACAACCATCATTGAATCAAAGCCACGTTGTGTTTTTGGCAAGCCCAGCACAAAATCCATGCTGACCGAATCCCAAGGTCGACTAGGAATGGGTAATGGCATATAAAGTCCAGTGTTCTGACTGTGACCTTTTGCCAATTGACAAATTTTACACCTAGCCACATACCTCTACACATCTCGCTGCAACTTAGGCCAAAAATAGAAATGCTGTACCTGAGCAACGGTCTTGTCAATTCCAAAGTGTCCTGCCAGGCCTCCGCTGTGTTTTTCCTGTATGATATTTTCCCGCATGGAACAGTTGGGAATACACAACTGTCCTCCTTTGAACAACAATCCTTCTTGTAAGTTATAATCCAGCCACTTGCTGTCATTTCATAATAGCGGGTTTTGGCAAGCCTCATAGGCCTCCATAAACTCGGTGTCAGTCGGATACAGCTCTTTCAAATGTTCAAATCCTAAGATTTGCATTGTGCTTTCCTGTAACAGTAATGTTCTCCTACTAAGTGCATCTGCTACTTTATTCGATTGCCCACTAATGTGTTTAAGCACAAACGTGAAACTTTGTAAGTACTCAACCCAAGCTGCATGCTTGTGGTTCAATTTATGCTGCTGCATAATGTACTGTAACGCAGAATTATCAGAAAATAAAACAAATTCGTTACCCAATAGATAATGTCGCCAGTGCTTCAAAGCCTGCACAATGGCGTAAAATTCTTTGTCATAGGTCGAGTACTTTTGTCTGCTCTCATTTAGCTTTTCGCTGAAATAAGCAACTGGTCTGTCCTCTTGGCTGAGGACTGCTCCAATGGCTGTACCACTGGCGTCGCAACGAACTTGAAAAAGTTTGTTGAAATCAGGCAGTCTCAACACAGGTCTTTCAGTAATCTTCTTCTTCAAGATCTGAAAACTGTTTTCTACTGCTTCTATCCAATGAAATGGCTGATTCACTTTCTTGATTGTATCTAACATTGGTGCGCAAATCTCGCTGAAATTTCTGATGAACTTCCTGTAAAAACTGGCAAGTCCATGGAAACTTCGAACTTCAAACAAACTCTTCAGAGAAGGCCAGCTAACTATAGTTGTTACCTTTTCTGGATCCATTTTCAATTCATTCTCAGCAATAACAAAACCCAGATATATTAGTTCCCGCTGAAAAAAGGTACATTTCTTCAAGTTAATTAACAGCTTGTTTTGCTGTAATTTTCTCAATACACTCTGCAAATGCCTGAAATGCTCCTCCTTAGTCTTACTAAAAATCAGAATATCGTCCAAGTAAACTATAAACAAACTTACCGTTAAATTCCTTCAGCACTTCATTCATCAGACGCATGAACGTGCTGGGAGCGTTGCTCAAACCAAACGGCATCACCAGCCATTCGTATAAGCCTTCGTTTGTCTTGAAAGTAGTTTTCCGTTCATCTCCTTCACGAATCCGGATATGGTGATATCCACTTTTCAAATCAATCTTTGAAAAGTAAGTCGCCCCACTCAGACAATCCATCATATCGTCCATCCTTGGTAAGTGAAACCTGTACCTAACAATAATCTTGTTGATAGCCTTGGAATCCGTACACATTCTCCACTCTCCTCCTTTTTTGGGAGCCAAAACAGTAGGTACTGCACATGGGCTCATGCTCTCCCGAATCAGACCTTTATCCAACAACTCTTGGACCTGTGTTCTAATCTTTTCATGGTCCTTGGGACTCATGCAGTAAGCTGCTTTATTTGGCAGACTTGCCCCTGGTATAAAGTCAATGCAGTGACTAATACCCCTCCTAGGTGGTAACTCATCTGGAAGATCATCCACCACAATGTCTCCAAAATCCTGCAGCAACCTCTGAACTTCTTCTGGTAAATCTGAAACTTGTGTGTGGAGTACCACTGTCCTTGGTCTCCTTATGACAGCAAAATTTATCTCGTTGTCCTCAATCTATTTTATGAATTCTTTCCCACCTAACAGCAGTGCTTTCACTCCACTAGCCTCTGCTGTGTTTTCCTCCTTGATGGGTACAAGTGTATGCTTGATCCCATCCTTCACAAACTTATAGCAGTTAGTCTTCCCATCATGAACTGCACTCCTGTCAAACTGCCAAGGTCGTCCTAACAGCAAATGACAGACATCCATTGGCATGACATCACAAAGAATCTTGTCTTTATACTTGCCAATCTGGAACTCTACCTCACACTGTTCATCAACTAACAGTTGATGCCCCTTCTGCAACCATGATACTTTGTAGGGAGTGGGGTGTTTCAGCTTCTTCAATCCCAGCTTCTCCACCATCTCCACAGCTACCAAGTTATCGATACTTCCACTGTCAACGATTACCTTACAGCACTTGCCTCGTGACTTGCAAACAGTGCGAAACAAAGCCTTTCGCTGATCTGGCTCTGCAACTTCCTTTGCTGGCTTTAACAGCACCTTATTCAATACCAAGGCTTCACCTATCTCAGGTGTGTTCTCCGCTTCTTGAGGTGCCTCCTCTGCATCCTCTGGCTGAGCAACATAGGTGCCTCTCCCACCTGCTGGTTCACCCTCAGGACAGTCATATGACTTATGTCCCATTTTATGACAACGGTAACATTGGACAGTTCCCCTGCCTCGACCAAATCCTCGTCCTCTCTGAGCTGGTCGTCCTTCCCTGTTGCTGTTGTCCTTATCTGTTGTACCAGCAGATTTGGAACTGCTGCCTTCCTCATTTGAGACTGTACCTCTCCCTCTGCCATACACCTTGCCTTTCCCTCTGCCAGAACCACCTTCCCTCTTGGAGTTCTGTTTTTTGTTTATCTTCTCTTCTGCCTTCAGTGCAAACTGATAGGCTTCATCCAACGTCTGTGGTGAAAGGATACCAATTTCATCCAAAATCTCCCCTCTCAAGCCATTTACAAATCTGGCTGTTTTCTCTGAGGTATCTTCCACATACCCTGCTCGCAGATTCAATTTATAGAATTCCTCCGTAAACTCTCTAACAGTCATTCCTCTTTGTTTCAGGTTCTGTACCTGCCTGTACAACATAATCTGATAGTCTTTCGGTAAGAACTTCTCTTTCAGCTTTGCTTCCATCCTGGCCCATTTCTTGATTGGCTGTTTGCCTAACCTCCTTCTTTCTGCCTGAACGCTGTCCCACCATAAGGACGCATGTCCTTTCAGCTTGGTGGCGGCAAACCTTACTTGTTTTTCTTCGCTGGTCTCCTCAAACTCAAAGAATTTATTCACTTCACTTAGCCAATCTAACAACACTTCTGCCGATAAGCTCCCGTCATAGGTAGGCAACTCATGCTTTGGCTTATGACTGGACAACAAAACTGACTTTAATAATCTCAGTTCCGGTGATATCCCCTCGAACTCATCCTCCTCTGGTTCAACTGCCTCTTCATCACTGTTATCTGCTGGGTTCCTTCTTCCTCCAGCCTCTATCACTACCAATCTTTCCCGCAAAACTCTTATCTCCTCTCGCAATCCAGCATCTACTGGCCTGTGGACTATTCGACCTCTTCCTCTTCCTCTTCCTCTTCCTCTTCCTCTTGCTTCGCCTTCACCTTCTACCTGTTCCATTTCTGCTACTCAAGAAACTAGCTCTGATACCACTTATGATGGCCTCTCGCCGTTTAACAAAAATATCCCTGACAGAAATCTCGCGTCCGGACGATTCTTTAGGGTTGACTTTAATGCTGGTACTCTCCTCGTGATTAGTTTTGGGGTTTCGGGAAAGGTCTCAACCGGTCACACCTACACCTATCGGTCCTCTTCACATTCGCCCGACTTTTGTCAATCCACGCCCCGTCATTTTGTCATTTCGCTGTTCTGCCGCACTGAAAGCTTGCTCCGCCTGTGGGGAACTCTGGTTCTCTGTGCTCTGGTTCGAAAACCGTTCATGTGACTATCTCCCGTCTTCGATGGTGAATGGAAGGTGAGGTCTTATCGACCTGCGAAGGCGTATTAGGCTTTGTATGATAACCACTGGTTCAGTCTATATTTGTCTGCTTTTCATTTTGATGTTATCGTTGTTTTCATTCTGATTAATTGTCGGCTTCGTTTCGTGACAGATCTTTTCTTCAAGCCCTGCGCCTCGTCCCTATTGTGCAGGTGAGGAATGGCTCCCTTTTATCATGTTTCTGCCCTTTTTCTTCAAACTCTAACCCCTCTGCCACTGTCTTTCAGGGTTTTATGGTTATACTGGTTCTCTCCTTGACTCCCGGGTTTGCTGGTAAGACTCCTGGTCTCCTTCTGGCTTCTATTTTCAACTGTAGATGTTCATGAATGTAATTACACAGGTTGCTAACTTGTTTCTGTTTCGGTTGCAGGTGAGTCCAAGGGACTGACCCGTGCTCGTGGTATCTCTAACCAACTCTTCCTCGCGGTTCTTTCCGGGTAGTGCCTCACATATGTTACTGTAGCTTTTCGTATATTGCTTCTGGTTTTTAGGATAAATTACCTGTGCTATGGAAAGATATTGTATTCAGCTGTTTGTCTATATAATGGGTCTTTTTTGGTGTTGCCCCGACCTTGCTCCTGTACAAGACTGTCGAACTTCTTTTGAGTCAAACCCTTGTGGGGTTTTTACGGACTTTTAATCCGTCGCTTTATACAGAATGTGTTTGGTTGTATTATGGGTAGTTTTGGGCTTCGAACCCTCCCCCTGCTATTTCCTATTTTCTCCGTTTTGTAAATTCCTAGGGTTTATCCAAACCCTTGTTTGTTGACTCCGTCAACAATCACGACTGTAACTATTCGGTTTCTGGTTATGTAATTATGTTGTTCAGGTTTCTATTTCATTGATGGCTATACTTGTTCTGAAGAGTTATTTTATTGGACCATTCACTGTTCGAATGTTGAGTTTGGAACTCTGGTTCTGCTCTTTAGATTCTCATTTTATTATAATGTGCTGATTTTACTTAGTAATCTGAACAATATATGAGGGCCTGTATAATGTATAAAAAGATACAGTATTTTATGATTCTGCTACGTTACTTTTCTCAACTCCTAATTTATCAGGGGTTTCTTAGAACTACCTGGGTTTTTATCCTTTCGTATGCACAGATGTTCTTGTCTCTGGTTATGAGAATGTCTCGTCTGTTAGTGTCTGCTTCTTTTACGCGTTCATCTGGATTTGACTTGTGTGCATGCAACCTTGTGCGCGCTCCGTCGGTTAGCGCTGTGACTGTCACGTCCGCTCCACTTTAATTTGTGTCTATCTGTCGTTTCAAACACAACTTGGCTATACAGGAATTTGAAATACGATGCAAGAATTTTATCTATTACAGTGATGAATATTGAAACAAATGAACAATAAGTGTTAACTTTCGAAATGACTGTAGCATTCTATATTTTTCATTCATAAGAGAGAGGAACTGTTTACAATCATGTCTCTGCTCTTTTAAGCTCAATGAACCTAACTGTTCTTTCTCAGTCGAAACTAACCCAACAGATTCTGGGCAACTGTTTTTACCTAACCGTCTATAACTAAGAAAAACTAATTTAATTAACAGTTTATGTTTCTGTTTCTAATTCTCAAATAAGACAGCATCAGTGCATGACTAATTTAACCGAATCCTAACAGCATAAAAAAAAATAAATACTCAACAGCTCGATTGAGCACTTACAAGCTCAATAAAAATTTTAACAAACCTTCGGTAAAACTTTTGAGCTGGTTTAAAAAAACTCGATCAAGCCCTTTAAACCATAAACTCCCCGTTGTGTTTTGGGCGGGAAGTTTAACTAATGAGTGATGTTGCATTGCGGTATAGAACTCTCAAACTGGAGGAAATCATGTTTGTGTGTGCAGTGTTGGCGTGGGAAGAGTGACAACGCTGCCCACTATTTTTAGGTTGTGATTGTTTAACGCTGAAATAAGAATAGTGTTGAAAGCTTTTACTTCTGAAGTTTAAATCACAATCAGAGCTTGCGGACGTGTAGATCACTGGCACACAGTATTTGATTTGGGATTAGACGATAATGTGCACAGAATTGTTGAGGATATGTTAGTGAATTGAGTTGTGCAGGGTAATTATTCATGCAAACGCTACAAGAACTTTAATGAAGAAGCTGAAAAAAAAAACTGCATTAATTTAATTCACCATTTTTATTTAAATAGAAAAACATTATCTCTAAAGTGATTTGATTTTTTTTTAAATAAATAAAATTTTAAATTTTAAAAATGATGACTAAAATATACATACAATAATTAGATGAAATTTATTTTATTTAAATAGAAAACATTATCTCAAATAAAATTTTAAATTTTAAAAATTGATGACTAAAATATACATACAATAATTAGATGAAATTTAACATAACTCAAATTTAACACAACTAAATGGAAATAAGATTTATCATACACATGATCAAATGGAAAAAATGCTATTAATTTATTTTATGGATAAGGCATTTCAATAATTTTCCAATTTGATTTTTGCACATTTATAAAAAAATGTATGTCATATAAATAGCCACACAAATGCCGTTAGAACGCTTGTGTACTAAACCCAAATTTTTATATTAAAGAGTTTTAATGACATTTATGTTGCTATTTATATAAAATATAATCTTTATAAATGTTAAAGATTAAAGTGGAAATTTATTGAAATGCATGATTTATTTTTAGAGAAGTGAACTTTTTTTAGAAATTAATAATTTTAATTATAAATATAGATAACCTAGTTTTTTTTGAGGTACTTATCACAAAAATCACGGATAAGATTTAAAAATGGATCAAAGAAAAAAAGTTATATGCTGAGATAAACATAGTCAAGAATACATAAAAATGGAATCAAACGTTGATAGATCGATCCATTAATTTCTTGATGACAAAAAGGATTAACCACTTTATAATAAGATAATGCTATTCATAAGTTAACAAAAAAGAAAGAACACTGTGATAAATTAGATGTTTGGAGTCAATTGAAGGTCACATGGGAGTTGAATAGATCCCCTCCTCAATAACCAAAGGCCTCTTCTTTTTTCAAAGAAAATGAGACCTCTCTCCACTTGTAAAGCATTATTGGATAGATAATAAGCTTGTTGGTTCCATTCCCTTAATATGTGTTGAAAGGATAGATTGTGAAAGTGGCCCTTTAGAAGTTGAATTCAATCCATCCAATGGTGGGGGGAAAGAATCTTCAGATGCCCTCTCCCCACAAGCCAATGAATAACAAACTTTGAATCTCCATAAATCTAAACAGTGACAATGCTCAAGGAGGCTGAATTATATAAGAGGCCCAAACAGTTGTAACCTTCGCTTTGCTATTTGATCCTAAACCAAAATTCAACCAAATCTTAAAAGACAAATTTCCAGGAAGAATTTGATGGCACCTTCTCAGCAAAATCCATTATGATAAGCACCATCAAATAAGCCAATATTTACTTATAGAGGACTAGGAGGGAATGACTCCAAGAAAACTTCAAAGTCCTGATATAATTAGTGTAGAAACCCATAATCTAAGACATGATACTTGAGATATGAGTGGGTCTACCTTCAAAGATATGCTTATTCTGGACTTTCCATATGCCACATGCAATGGAGATGGGAAGAGATTTAAATATGTCTATATTGTGCTCCCACCAAAGAAGACAATGATCAAGAGGAGACATAAGACCAATGTCTAAAATATTAAATAAATTAAGGGTTGCATCCCAAAGAGCCCTGGAAAAATGACATAGGAAAAATAAATGATTGTCAGATTCAAAGTCCTTTGAGAAAATGATACATATATTTGGGCTAGAAAATATTTTACATAGCAAAATGTACCATGTGGGTATCTACTTTTTGTGGTGAAGTAAAATTATAAGTGCTAACACAAAAAAATCCCTCTAGCTCAATAATGGGTCTAGCCACAACAAATACATTCTATGGAAGATTTCCTTAGGTTATAATCAATTAAGAGGGCCTACCTCTTGGTTGATTATCCTGCTTGATGATGTCCTCGCTTGCTTGCTCCAGCAATCTCTCGCTTCCTTCTTCAAGCCCTGAAACAGGTAAACAACAACAACATACAAACATAATAATAGACAAATTGCCATTCAACCTACTTAACAAGTCAAGAAATATTAAGAAATGGATATGTAATATTACAAAACATGTAGGAAATAAATTGATAGTTGCATATACTAATATCAAAGAGAGATTACAACCATTCGTCTTGACGTTGCATTCTTCCTTTGACAAGACCAGGTTCCCACACACTTCTGCTAGCATTCCATGACGGTCTCAATCAACAATGGTATTAAAGCTCTTCCCTTTAGGCTTCACTCCAAACCAAATCACACTTATCCCTCACACAACAAGATAGCTACAACTATTAATAGCTTTATTGTCTACTCCAAACCAAAATAGCATCAACACTCAACCAAAAACTATGACTAGGACTAGTTTGTGCTTGGGAAGAAGGGAGATTTATATAGGAAGTATGGATGGGAGATGGATCCTCTTCTCATGGGAGGACTTATCCCTTGAGGTAGTTCCACCGTTATAAGGGAAAGGATCCCAAACTGTCATCCTCGACCCCGTCCGGCCAAACCATTTACCAGACTTTCGTTACAGAGCTGCTAGAGCTGGAAGCTTCGGCTCTAATTTAAAAAACTTTCCATAATAGGACCAGCATGACTGAGACACAGCCTAGTCGCTCTGGTTAGCACAAGGAGTAGTGTTAATTTCTGCACATTGGTGTGGGGAAGACAAAGGCCATTAGCACTGGTCTTGTAAACTGGGCAAAACAAAAGTTTCAGGGGAAATGGTGCAAAAGGGAAATGATCTGCTCATGAAGAGGGATATAATGGGAGTTTCTTCATGAAGGAAAAGCATGTGGGGTTCACTGTAGAGGTCCTCTAGGATCAAGGAACGGGGAGTACATGGACAGTGACAAAATGTTGTGTAACAAATTCCCCTTAAAGCGTGAGGGATGAAATGATTTATAAATCAGTGCGGGGAACCAGTCTACCGCCAGAAAACCTGCAAGCAAGTACAAATACATATACATAAGATGAGATCTCTGTCAAATGATACATGAATCGTGGCATGGACGAAACCATCCAGAGAATGATCATGTAAATGGATCTAGGTATGGGCACAACCATCTGTTAAAGAGGATCATAATGAAACTGAGGTATGGTTGCAGCCATCCAATAATGAGAAGGATCACATATGATAACTCATGGTTTGGTCACAACCAACCATCTGAAAGAGACATGCATATCATCGTAACCATGTCACACCACTTCGCAACCTGAACTTTTTGTGATCTAAGTCTGGGGTCTTGCGCTCCAACACGACCCAATCAAAGTACATATCCTAGCATGCAAATGGATGTGTTGGTGTCGAACATGCTAGAAAGTCGCTTGATTACCAGTCAATGATGTAAATTGTTAACAAGCACGAGAGAAACCACCAATAATGACAATGGTACTCAAGGTACTATCAACACAATTCACGGAATGTGAATACAAGAACTAAAGTCAAACACTCGTGAAATCACTCGATCGAAAGCTAATGATGTGAACTTATCGTTAAGTGTGAAGAACTTGGCATTATGGCATGCAAGCTCTAGGGTACTGGAAGGGATTCTCTCAGTTAACTTCTCAGATAATGAGTTGAAGTCGACAGAAAGTGACAGTGTCGAAGGAGGGTCGTAATGAATCCCACGTCATCAACTCGAGACGAGAGGATGCAAAATGATTTTGGATGATACAGAAGAATCATAGGTAAGTGTAACTGTAGAAGGACAACTCTTGAACATATCAGTGATACAACTGGAAGTTTGGCAGCTTTTAGATCCATGGGATCAGTGGTCATGATGACATGGTCGAGATCAAATGGAAGGGAAAAATGAACGACCCAAACCTAGGAAGGTCAACGATATAGAGGAGGATGTCCCAACCAAACACAAAGCAAAGAGTGTCATGTTCAAGAGTGAGATGTCAACACGACTGATAGATTTCAAAATTCCCCCCCCCCCCACCATTTCTGGTGAGTACCCCAATTATTTTTTAATCGCAAGCTTGAAGGGGATAACATATGCTTGCATTGTAAGTTCATCCTTAGGACGAATCTGACCTAGTAAGTTTAACGATCCCTAGGAAGGAGAATCTCATGTTCGTCATGGTGATGAATATGATGTCATTTAATAGTTTAACGAGTCCGACAAAGGTGTAACTCAGTATCTTTTTCATGGTTAGAGAGTTTGAAAAAGACATGCAAAAGAAAACTCCACATGGTCCATTTTCGTACATTTGTGTCTCTCAAGCCCGAAAAGGTAGAAAGCAATACTTGAGAGAACCACTTGACCATTTCAGTTAAGGAGTACATTTTTCGCAAATAGTGCCTCCCAACCCAAAAAAGGGATAAACTTATATTGGGCGTAGGGAATTTTACATCCATTAACGAGTTTGAAATGACAAGGGATCGACTATCTTTTCGCTTTTAAAGGGTTGAAAAAGAGCTAAAAGTGGACCCCCATTTTTATTCTCTTTAACGAGTCAAAAAGGGAAAAAATACTCGGCAATATTTTCATACGAGTTTAATGAGTCGAGAAAAGAGCTAAAACATGACTCATCATCATTGTCAAATATGCATCACTTGTCGTTGCACAAGTAAGGTAAAGTGTATTATCGAGTCCTTGAGGCAAAATAGGTCAAAAATATTTAAAAACCTGATATTTTCATGAAAAAATGAATAAAACGGGGAAAAGTAAATATATTTTTACCATTTACCATTTTACCTTTGTTGTGAAGACTTTTTACCCACTTTTGACCTAATTGTTCCATAGCAAATTGCGGGAGAACCGGGAGGTCAATCGACGAGCCATCAGTTCCAGGTAATAGCCAAAGACTTGAGCTCCATTTTCATGCTATTTATTTATGTTTTTAGCCATATTTTTGGATTTTTAGGGAGTTTTTTGAAAATCTTTTTTGCCCTCAATTGGCGCGATTTCGGGGCACAAAATCATGTCGACCGAGGGTGATTTGCAAAGCCATCCACGTTGATCGGCACAACTATTTTTAAAACAGGCGTGTTAGTGTCGTGGATAGGGAAAACCCTATGTTCTCAAAAACTGACCATTGAATCTTGAATTTTATATGCCAATGATGATTATTGACTCAAATTAATGGATTTTGTCGGAGAGAATCGCCGAAAATGGTGGATTAGAAAGAAAGGGAACATGAATATGTTGACACCCAAGCAATGAATGATCCAAATTGCTTGGAGGCTTTGAGGGCTCCTCAAATTCTTCCTTACACGAGGCTGTTGGGTTGTGTTATATTTTTTCCATGTAGTTAACAGGGCATTTGAGGTGTACCACTAACCCCACTTTATGGGGTCTGGAGCAGCGCCCTGGAAAATTTTGATTTTGGACCCTATGTTAGGTTGGGCGGACCCACCTATGGTTTTGTGCATGATTTTTGCACATGTTTTTTTGGACATGATGGTTTTTTGGTCCATGGTATTGGATGCGATGGTTTTTGGTCCATGGTATTGGATGCGATGGTTTTCGGTCCATGGTATTGGATGCTTCGACATGTATTATAAAATTGAAAGGAACATAATGAAAAATCAAGCTGGTAGTCCTGGTTTTGGAATCCAGGGGAAAATATTTGTGTCTATGTGTTTTATGTGCTATGCTCTCGCATTGTTTATTTTCTGTGTTTTAGAATTCGTATGCAGGTAATTTCTATACGGGGTTAAAACCTACATTTGGTATCAGAGCTGTTT